>JARFNW010146492.1:0-19223 GCA_031763155.1 Dirona albolineata | reverse complement strand
CTTCAAAGCTTGACATATGGCTGGCCCCTACACTGCTTATTGCGGTATAAAGGGGACTCGATAAACAAACAACAAACAAATGCGTGTGAAGCATTGAAAAACAATTTGATCTCACTAAATACTATTTAGCCATAGTCATAAACACAAATAAATGTGAAGGAATAAATATCATCATAGAAAATAAAAAATAAAAATGGGCTGAAGTAATATTTAAAAAATACTTTTCAGCTGGCTCGGATTAAAGCTAAGCTGTTCGTTCAAATTACAAGTATTTGAAACAAATAACAAATTGCTTGCTGATTTGAATACAGATCTAGTAAAATGTAGCAGGTTGAACAGTTCTGCTGTTGATTATATGAAAGGTATCATACTCCATCTAAGATACTATTAGCGAATACTAGAGGACCTGCGGCGGTATTCACAGACCATACGTTAACTGTTAGCACACTTTGGCCCACACATATTGCATGAAATTCTACTCATAACATAACGTGATTATAGTGATTTTCAGCCTGCACACATGTCTCAACCGTTAACGTATGGTCTGTGTATACGGCCCCTGAATTGGATGCATTAACAAAAATAACATCTAAAAAAACCAAAAACCTCAGACATTTAAAAACAATTTAATTTAATTTTTTTTTATCCTAGGTGAGCTATCCATTGTTTAATTTGTTATTTTTTTTGCAACCACAGACATTAAAAAGCAGATTAAGTATAAATAAAAAGTATTGAATATGACTTTAAAGGCAATTAAGGGGGTATTAAATTTAAAACTTTAAATTGTTATTGATAATAATAATAATAATAATAATAATAATATTAATATAATATCAAAAAATGGTTTTATGTTTCTACATTATTTAGACTTCGTTAAACTCAAATGATGGATACCTTCACAAAGACTTGATTGAAGTCGATTCACATTCAATACATTCAATATGATACTTGACTTGACGCTTCAATAAGGCTAAATCAAGAAGTCAAAAGTTATAATTTTCTACCAAGATCAATCAATAAAGAATGTGCAACAATCTCCTTTCAAATGGACAGCAAGCATCAACATCTCTGCTTCAAAGTGTACCGAAGAAGGTCTGTTTGTACTTTCTGTTAAAAAAAGAAAAGAAAAGGGAGACACAAATGAAACACATACATTAAATAGGTGAAGACTGTTTGCTTGGGGGTTTCCATTTCCAAGATATCGGTCTATTGCAGTTGTAGGTATAAAGTAACGTGATAAACAACTTTACAATGATGAATAAGGAATCTCTTTTTTTTTTTTGACGTAGTTCTCAAATATAGCCAGATTTAAAAAAAAAACTCGGAACATAAATAAAGGACTGCTAATATGTCTTAGCTTTTTAAAATTTAAATGACATGGCATTGTTTTTTTTCTTTTTCTTTCGTCAAATCCAAATTACATATATTATCTTTTATACAAAGATAATTGAGATACAGTTTTGGAATTATTTTCCTGCACATAGTACAAGGTGCTTTCCGAGAATTTTTTTCCTTCTCCAAAATTCAAGCTATTATTTCTGACGTAGTGTTGAAAATAGATCTGAACTCTAAATATATAAACAGATGTTAGCTGTCTACAATATTTTGTCCAGACCGGCATTTCTAAATTTTTCCAATTCAGTTTCCCCTAACATACATCGTCACATACATCTGCTTAAAACTATTAATACAGTTTATGAACCACGTTATCAGTTGATAATCATACACAGTAGTAGCTCAAAGATTATTGATGGGCCAATCCTTCTGACAATGAAACCTGCCATTTAAAAATCACAAGTATCATTTAACACTGAGAAAGGTTTGCTTTAATTTCCCTATTCTTACCTTATTAAACAAGCTGGCACGAAGTCTGTTCAATTTGGCCTCGATCTTCTTTTTATCATCCTCCTTCTTGCCAATAACTTCTGGCAATTTGTTGTACCTCCTGTCAAGGAAAGAAAAAGAACAAACAAGTGATTCATAGCCTTGTTAAAAAACTTGCATATGCAGGGAAACTCCCCTTCCACACCCGACTCCTCTCATACAAATTCTGTTGCAGGAGTACAAGGTGATTCTAATGGAATAACATTCACTACTACTTGCATCAAAATATATATTTACATATTTACCCCCCCCCCCCCCAAACTTAATTACTCTCAAGTATTTCATGCCTATTATTATTAATCATACTACATGCTACCAGACTTTTCAACATCAAGAGGGGTTCAATGAAAAAGTGAAAATCTAGAAAGCCGACCGATTTTGACATTTTTTGGATGCAATATATTTGGGTTTAACTTTTAATATTGTCATTGTGCTAAAAGCATCTTTTCTGAAGTAAAAAAAAATGTACAAAAGAGGTGCCGGGAAAAAAACAACTCAAGCCACATTTCTAGTTTCATCATTGGAAAGGTCCTGCTCTTGATCCTCCCAATTATTGGTCTTATTTCATCAGTGATGCCCGAAACATGACAAAGAGATAACGATGTCATTGGATTTACTCGTGGTTGGAGCGTTTTCATTCAAACAATGCTTGGATAATATTGTAAATGTAGCATTTAAAAAATTACAACGAAACTTTATCAGAAATAGGGGTCAATTACTTGAGTTGTTTTAATCCCAGCCAAACAACTTACATAACTTTATTATATAACGCCTTAATACAACTAGATTTCACTTGACAGTGAGATTTGATATATATATTGTATACACAGATAACGATAATAATAATAATAAAATAATAATAAAAATAAAATAATATAGTTACTTGGCTGTAAGGGTTTTCATTTCTTGTTTGGTCAGAACACGTAGCTTTGGTTGATACAAATTATCTGAGGAAAACAAAAGAGATCCAGTGTTTCAATATATCACACAATCTGGCACAGTCAAATGGAAGTCTTTTGTCTAAAATGGTTGCATGTACATTGCTGTGAGATAACAAATTTCCATGTCTTTGATGATAAATCTAATCTTCATTCCTCTATGAGGATATTTCACATAAATAGAATCAAGTTTCGGTCTTGAAAAGGTTTTCAAAATCAAAGAAATATTTACTGTCTATCAAAAGTAGGACAGCAAAGAGCATAAACCACAACCATACATCATTCAATGTCAAGGATAGAGGTGAAACATTTAAAACAGTAAGGCGCACTGAGTTCATCCCTTCTTGGGCTGATTTTGAACAGAGGCCGTAGATTGTGACTGACACAAAGAGACAGCCAGTTAAAGCTATTGTTCATCAGTAAGACATATGGTATGAACAGTAGATTGTGGCTGACACAAAGAGACAGCCAGTCAAAGCTATTGTTCATCAGTAAGGCGTATGGTATGAACAGTAGATTGTGGCTGACACAAAGAGACAGCCAGTCAAAGCTATTGTCCATCAGTAAGACGTATGGTATGAACAGTAGATTGTGGCTGACACAAAGAGACAGCCAGTCAAAGCTATTGTTCATCAGTAAGACGTATGGTATGAACAGTAGGTTGTGGCTGACACAAAGAGACAGCCAGTCAAAGCTATTGTTCATCAGTAAGACGTATGGTATGAACAAAGACATAAACCATAGTTACATTTTTCTCAAATTGTTTTGACAAACTTTGGCCGCCTTTAGAGTATTGAATTTGAATACGAGTAAGTTGAAAGGAATTCATAAAACTTGCAACCAGAGTGTAACAATTGTTTTCATCAAAGTGGAGTGACTGAGCAATCCTGACACTGCTGTGGTATGCAGAACAGGTAGATAGATAACTTATAATAAGTGTCATATGTTTTCTCAACTACCATTCTAATATTGCATGTATGTATGAGAAAAGCAAAAAGCAATCCTACCGCTGTATGGATGGGCATACAGGTTGGCAGGAGCAAGCCGCTCTTGTTCTGCAAAAATGGCCTCTCGTTCTAATCTGAGGCATTCTTGTAACTGGCGGTCTTCTCTGGCCAGCTTCATTCTCTTTTGTCGTTGGGAACAAGATGAAATGAAATTCTGTTTCCTCATCTGGAAAGCACCCTGTACATAAAGAAAACAACAAAACGGACATATTCATTGTGTATTCAAATAGAATTATGAATTTCAGTACCATCAGTCTTAAGAAAGCTCTTGCATTCTAAACGAGCCATTTTCATTAAGGTGGTGATTATTTACAACAAAATAAATTTTCAGGAGAAGGCATTTGGATCGGGTTTACTTAATAGATATTTCAAACACTTGCACCTTCACTTTCTTTCATCAAAATTTAAAATGATTTTATAAAAGATATGGTTAAAACAGACCCTTTCATTACAATAAAAAAGCTCCTCATGTCTGATATTTAAAACATCTAAGAGGAAATACCTGCAATGACATTTTAGAGATGGGTTTCTCATAGACGTCAACGTCCTCACTGGCAATGCTGCTCTGACTTTGGTCTCCAGTGTGTGTGGCCGGTCTATTCAAGATGTACTGGACCCGGTCCATCATTGGGTCCACTTCCCAGTGGTTGGTTTTAGTCGCCAGGGCGTCACGCCTCACCACCTCTTCCCACTCTAACTTGGGAATACCCTGAGGGTGACTGGATTTAGTCCAAATATCTGATCCCCCGCCCTCGTGATCTTTCCTATCTTTCCTACTTTCTGTGGCCGCTCTACCGACCCCCCTGTCGCCATGCTTTTCTTTCCTGGGTTTGTTGGTGACAGAGGATGTGACCTCTCGAAAAGGTTGGGGTCGTGGCTGTGGTTCCTTCCACTGGCTGGCTGGTAGGTCCATCGGGATGTGCCAGGAAACGGATGCCTTCACATCTTGACCTGTGACATTGTAAGGTTGGATTTCAAAATGATAAATATATGACGTGATTGTCTCCCTTCACTGCCTATTTTGTACATTGTATAATATTATCTTAATTATGGATATTGTTTAAAATGGTCTCGTTTTAAATAATTCTATCTTTCACCATATAAAAAAAAACCCCCAAATACTTATGCTCTTAGTCTTAGTTGAACATAGAAAATTAATATACCAACAATTACTGTTGGCTAATATGTTGCAGTAAAAGTAATGGACAAACTAGATCATTTTCTAATTGAAGATATTAAAATAACGAAAGAGAGTTGAAATAATTACCCTCATAGCTTCCGGGTTCATCATTTTCAGACATAAATTTCTTGGTTTGCTTTGCTTTCCTTGAATAATGCTGGCCACGATTGCTGCCTGTCCTTCCTTGGGGAGATGCAGAGCTTCGTCGCCTTGAGGCAGATGACGATGCTGCACGTCTTGTCGAAACAGGCGAAAATGATTTTTCTCTCCTTCCAGAGGCATGGTTCATTCCATGTGATGGAGAAATGCTGTTTGGAATCCTTTCCTTTCTATTCCTTGACCGCTGCCTTTGGTCATGCACAGAGTTTTCTTGTTTTCTTGAAGTTCCCCTTGAAGGCTGTTGGTCATGTTCAAAGTCTTCCATGCCGTATGACGAAGGGGGGATGGAACCCGAAAATTTAAGTTTTGGAACATGTCGCATTTGTGACAGATGGTTAGAGGACCGAGAGTAAGGAGAATAGAGCTTGTGACGTTTTCCATTAGAGTAATCGCTGTTATTAGAGTCTCTAGATATATCCAGGTCCTCTGGGCCATCATGACCAACTCTGTCCACGGCTAATTTATAAGCCTCTTCTGCCGACAGGTAGCCTTCTTTCACTAGTTTTAATAATCTGACCTCACTCATGTGCGGACGAGTTTTACTGTGGGATGACAGGCTGTTTTTACATCGATTGTTATTCTTCTCTTTCAAAAACTTTCGTCCTTCCGTCTGCTTCTGCATTTCAGACTCTTTCTGCTTTCTTTCCTTTTCCACCTTACGTGCGTGCATTTCGGCACTGCTGTCTTTGGCGGTGGTGCTGTCATCAGAAACAGCTTGAAGTGTACTGAGGAGGTCGGTACCGCTTTCATGAGAGAAATCTGACGCAAAAGCAGACGTTGACGAGAGCTCATCCAGTTGGTTCTGCAGAGACTCATTTGATATCGTGCCTTTCTTCTTTGCAATCAGCAAACTTTCCAGTTTCTTAAGTTTTTCAATCCTTTGCATCTCTTTCAACATGTCCTTGTCAACCTTAGTCTTTTGCTTGGCAATTCTGTCCCTTAGCTTGGTCATGTTCGGATCAATAACGTGGGTCTGACTGGCAACCTTTGGCTTTGGTCGCTTTGAAGAAGTGTTAGGCTTGGTAGGAGTCGGGTCGTGACTACGATCCTCTGGAATAGAAAATAGATTGTCCCTCTCGTTCTTCTTCTCTGCAACTGGATTAGCAGCCTTTCCCTTTTTCTTTTTAGACACTCTTCTCCTCATCCTCTCTTCCTCTTTCATGGCAAGCAGCTCAGCGTACCGTTCACTGATCTCATCCTCACTGGAACTCTGCTTGTGCACTTGTTGTTCTCTCAGCCTTCTCTCCCTGTCTACCTCGGCCCTCTCTTGTCGCTCAATCCGATACTCTTCTCTGTCCTTCACGTACTGCGACACTAAATGACGGGATGGACTTTTCAACAAGTCTGCTACAGCTTCTATTTTGGAACTGTTTATGGAGCTGCTGCTGGATTCGTTCATGGCTTTGAATTTTTCCCACATGGCGTTGACGTCCTGACTCATGCAAGGTTCCCTCTCATTCACCAAAGCTGCTTTCAGGAGCTGGGCTCTCTTGCTAAGTGGCTCTTGATCCATTTCCTGGTCAACCTCGCTCTCTGAGCTCATCCCCTCCAAAGTCAATTCCACTTTCCTGTGAAAAAAATAGTACTAGATCAATCATACAAGCCCCATCAATTTCAACAGTAAAGATTACATTGCAATAGAGAGTACAGATCAATGCACTTCCTATACAGGCAACTTAGGAATGATATGAAATTAGGAAGAAGATAAGGAAACTAATGCAGGGAAAGAAATTGAGGTAAATATACCAATGTACATGAGGTACATGATACTCTTGTCAGAGACAGAATACAGCACTATTAAAAAAAAAGCTTTAAACATTTAAAAAATATTCTAAAGCACCTTATAACATTCCAGCAGTGGATTATGGGGCTATAAAAATGAATCAATACTGTTATTAAACATTCAAACTATTGAAAGTAATAATTGCAATTCTTACCTCTTTGTTTTTGTTGTTGGCTGGTCATATGCATTTGACACTCTATAACTCTTTATGTCCTCAATGTTTGTGGCTTCATTCTCTCTATATAAAAAAAATAAAAAGGAAAAACAAATATGAAAAATAAAACAAATGCGAAAAAAAGGGTGCAGAAACATGATTGAAAAACATAAGTTTTTATACCTCTTTGAATGTCTGCCTCTCTATCACCCAAGCACAATTCTAAATAAATAGCTCGGAACTAGGAATCTAGGGAACATTAATTTTCCCCTTGGACAAAGGAAGAATTGCATATGACACAATATAACTTTTTAGCTATCAGTGTGCTGATCGCCTGCTTGCGGCAACTGTGCTCTTTTGAATCTTTTTGGTAGGGTTCTGTGTATGCAGGGGCCTTGTGTCTGTACATGTAAGCGGCTCGCATCCACACTAAATGCCATATGGATAAATTTGTTAAAAAAAACAAAACTTAAAAACCCCCTCCCCAAAAACGAAGGGAAGCTACACTTACCTTTCATGCGGACTTCTGTGTCTGAGACTGCTCCTGTCACCATAGGACGGACTCACAGATCTGGGCCGGGGCCTGGTGTCTAATCCTCTGCTGAGAACCTGTGCATTAGAGTTAGAGTTGTCATTGAATAGACGCCTCCTGTACTCACTAGGGGACAATGGCCTCTCCCTAGCCAGGAATGTTGGAAGTGCAGTCCTCCTGTCATATCTATCGTCGTCATATGCCCTGGTTTCGTTTGGATAATCGGCAGGAGGTTGAGCAAGAGATCGTTCCAAGTGTCGACTCAATAAAGGTGAACGTCTTTCAATAGCACTTCTCAATTCTGGAGACAGAGCACGCCTAAATGCCGGAGAGAGTCTTGCATCTCTCATTGCAGAGCTCAGGTTTTCATCAGAAGCAGTACGAGCCAAGCCATTTTGACGATCGGGGGAAAGTGCATGCCTAAATGCAGGAGAAAGACGATGATCAATGGAATTTAAGTTTTCATCTGAGGCTGCATGGCCTAGGCCTTGCCGGTGGTAAAGAGGACCAGCTGCCTGGGAGGAGGAGAATGTGTGTCTCAGCTCTGGGGAATATCTCTCAAATCTCTCTTTGCTTCTTTCTGAATATCTCTCTTGTTGCATATCGTTTATCTGTTCAGGCTCTGAGAGAAATTGGTTTCTGCGCCTATGATCCTTTTCTGTTCGTTTATCGTCGTCTGTATAAGTCATCCGAATCCTCAGAGATAATGGTTCAGCCTCGTTTTCATCTCTTCTTCCTGTTTCCTCAGAATTATCAGCATAAGCATCAGAAGGAAGAGCATAAGGGTGACGAGACTTTGGTCCATCATACTCCCGCTGAGAAGAAGCTTGTTTATTTACAGGCCTGTCGTTGATTCCTAATCTATCAATAATTCTCAAATCGTCAGAATTCTGACCAATTCCGTCTCTATTCATCTCATCTCTCCTATGGGCCCATTTTGCATCACGCCTGGCAGCAGCAATGCCGTGAGTTGGTGACGCACTGGCCTGTCTGTCAGGTTGCCTGAACGGCTCTCGACGTGCTTCTTCCCTTGAACTGTTATCATATCTTTTTCTTTCAAGGCTTTCTTTGAGTTGTTGGTCTTTCCCAGGTCTTGAACTTGGAATTTGAGTATGTGTGCGATACGATGCCTGGGGCTCACTCCGTTCCCTAATCTCTTTACTTTTCATGTCGAATGAAGCAGTTATTGGTGACAGGCTAGCATCTCTTCTAGAATGATTCCTTGACTCTGAGTTATTTTCACTCTGGTAAGAGAAGACAAAATAGATATATAAAAGCGATTGTGTGTATAATTATTGTATAGAGTGATGACAAAAATTAATTGTAAGAGCCAAATAATACATTTTTCTTAACGAAACATCAAATATTGACTTTGAGAATGAGGAATGAGTGTGTAACTTATTAAAGGTAATTTTTACACTTTTCTTTTGCCGAATTTTCATGACATTTTTTAATCTCTCTCCAACCAATCCATAAAAATATCCTTAAAATCAAAATGATGACAAGTACAATCAATCAATAAAAGAAAGAGCAGAAGTTGCAGCAGCATAGCGGACAGGCTAAAGGGAAACAAAACTAGAGAATGCTTCTATAAAGATTTTCCTTTCCTACAAAATCCCTCACATTTCAGGCAACTCAAGAAATACAGCCATTGAAAAAACCAAAACAAATATCACCCACCCCTAAAAAACCCAAAACAAAACCCAACTAGTATAAAGTTCTTTAACTTAAACATCAATTCAATACAATTATCAATTTTTTTTCTTCTAAAATCCCACCTTCTCGTCAATTGTTGCCAACTCTGTGTCCTCACGAACAGTAGACAAATTCCCATGGGCACCGTAAATACCAGCAACATTTGGAGGATCTTTTCGTGATCCCAACACTTGAGATGGAAGATTGGGTCCTCTGGCATCGTCAGATCCTTGAAGAATATAAGATATATCATAATAGGGACTGAGCTGACGGAAAATATGTTTTTTCCTCAACTACACTAGGATCGAGGAAAAAATGCTAGAATGACAAAACCAAATACAGACTACCACACATATATATATATAGCGGTTTATCAGATGGTATAATAATCAATATATTTTCCTTTTGTCAACACAGAAGCTGTGTCATTGATATTAACATCTTTTGATATAAATGATAAACACGAGGGCTGCCAGAAGTTAATGGTAATTATACAGCTTCAAGTGTAAAACGAACAACAGTTACAAGGATGTTTTGGGTCTCCTATCCTTCAGCTAGCAAGCAAAACAAAACATAAAAAGATAAGTGAAGATGAGTAAATAGAACCCAAGGCAGACGCACTGTTTCATTTTTTGTGTGTCTTTTGATGCAAACAAGTTTTCCCCCATGCATCACATTGTCCATCACAATATATTTTGATTCATGATGAAATTGTTTTGACATAATAATATAAGTAAAACTACTGAGGCTATGAATTCGGATGCTAATTAACATACTCATAATTACTCATTATTGGTCAAACCAAAAATCACTTGAAAAACTGATGAGCAATCATTTACTTTTTCAGCACCCCACTTTTGGAACACACTACCGCTGCATGTCAGGTGTTCAGGAAGTCTTACGATTTTTTAATCTTATCTCAAAATCCCCCTTTTTACTTCACAAATGACTATATTCATTTACCGTCAATGTGTTTTATGTTTTATATTATGATTGTAAAGCCTGTTCAATGGGGTAAAGCGCTATAAAAATGCTATCTCTTATTATCATTTATGGCATGACTGCTTCGAAGGAAGATAACTGAGTGATCAAAAAAGTGGATGATATTATTCGTGTGAGTGTTAAAGTGTTTCCATGCAGAATCCCTAAAATATGTAGTAATGTTTAAACATCAAAGATATATTCATATCTCATCTTCTTTAAATTGACTATTTACCGATATGAGTGCTTTCCATTGTGGTGACACTGTCGGCTACCGAGGCAGTATCACTTTCAGTGTAATAGACTTCTTTGGATCCTGGAGGCCTGAAAAACAAACAAAATAGTGATGCAATAGTATTATCACCTTCGCCTCCTCACTACCATCAAATCAAAGGAATCTAAAAACAGAAAAAAGTTGAACTGAAATGCTTCAACTCTCTTGTTGTTTTCAAAAGGCTGTGTTAATGGTACCAGACTCCACCAATTCAAACAAACAACAGTGAAAGATTCAGACTTCGGTTGAGCCAGGAGATATTGCCCATCTTCCTCGATAATGAATGCTCAGCAGTACGCCACATTCAATCATCACGTTTACAGATACAGATTTACGAAAGTCAATCAAATCAAAACATCCACCTGACTAATCTTAACCCCCCCCCCCCCCCCCCACATTCTTACTTTTTGTTGCTGTTGCAATTATCAAAACAAAGAGAGATTAATAGACTAACTTACTCACTCACACGGAGCGTTATGCACTTACCTATATGGTCTATATTTGTCTTTAGGTCGGATACTAGATCCCTGATCTGAGCTATTTGGAGATGTGTTGCTTCTCATTTCCTCTGTTTTCCGAAAAAATAAAGATTCTAGAACATTAGAAATTGAAGACCACACAAATAAATGCATATCAAAAGATTCCTTTTATATTGCCTAATTTTGACAAAATATGGACGAAAAATTAAACAAATACAAAATAATTCAAATACTGATAATTACAAAACATGTTTACAACACGACATGGAGATAAGGGTGAACTGTACCATACTTTCCACACAGTTCACAAAGCAGGTGTATATGGTGGGATAAGTTATTGAAAATAACATAGGCAAATTTGGTTTGATTAGTAAAATATAAGATATTTTAATCATGAGGTAGACAATAGAAAAACGTTTTAAACCTTAAAAAGGTAATAACAAACTAACAACCAAACCAATGCCAAGAAAATAAATAAATAGATAGATGAATCCATTTTCTAAAAGTCGCCTTACCAACACGCTCTTGCCGATGTGTATCATCATGTTTATCACTGTTGCCTCCATCTCTTCTAGTCTGTTGTAAGCTGGCATGGCTGTGATGAATGATGTAGAGAGTAAAGTGGCAATTAAGTCAAATAAAGGATGTCACTATTTGAAAATGCTAGAGATATACACAATATCACCATTGTGATTCATAGTTCCATCCAGTTACTTTTATAAGAGGGATGTCAGTAAGCTTTCAGAAAAAAAGGTAAGACAATCCTGAACGGAAACTACTCTAGCCAATGACTGTTACATAAAAAAACAACAACATATATATATCAACCATAAACTGTATTAAAACCAGTAATAATGTGACGAGCGAAAGTAACTAAAATAAAAAAATCATAATGGCATACAACTCTTTTTTTTTGACAGGCATTTACTACATAGAGTGCAAACCAGATAAATCCACAGTATATAATCTTTATGTCAAAGCCAATGCTCCAATGATAATACTTATATAATAACAGTAATAGTACCGTTCTCTTTTCTATCAACATTTTAAAAGCACATTGGATATGCCCAGTTTGGGCTGTACTGTAATTGGTTGACCTCTTTCACCTACCTATCTTCCACGGTTCTTTGATCAGGCACATAGTCTTCCTCCTGTCGTCTTTCGTTGTCCTGTTGGGGCTCTCCTTCCTGGTGACCTCCATTTTCACCTGTGCTACTACCATAAAGGGGGTAGCACTGGACCGTTTGCGGCACTCTCATCTCAATGCTATGGTTGAATGTCCTCTCTGATGCTTTCATCATCTGAGAGGACAAAAGCCTTTTGGCATCGTCTAGGGCAGAGAATCCCTTTGTGGCAGATTTATCAAACATCCAACTGGAATCAACGGAGCTTACACCAGACATATCTAGCTTTTTCCTTACATCATACTGAGGGTTGCAGCTCTGGTTTTGTTCCTCTAGCCAGCTTGAAGTGGATGAGTAGTTAAAATTCTTATCATGCACACTCAAAGCAATTCTTGCTCTCATTTCCTTTTCATCGGCACTAATCTCTGACAAGATTCCATTCGCCTGTGACTCAGGATTCTGATTGGTTAGAATTCGGAACACCTTTTCGGCAAGGCCTTGATTATTCAGCTGCTGGTACCTGGACTCTAACTGACGCCTCTGGTCTTGAAATGTTGACACCATACGGTCAACGTCTGTAGAGGAATTGAGATTTCTCATGGATGGAGGTAGGACCTCTGACATTTCAGCCAGGGCTAAGTCGGCAGCTGCATGGTCTTCCACTTTAACGCTACTCTCAGATGTCCTCGTTTCATCGCCGTCAGAATTGTACAAAGGCCTCTCTGTCGAGGGCCTCTGAGAACTGGTTGTGCGAGTGTCAAGAGAAATTTCCCCAAAGAGTCCTGTTCCTTGCTGATGGTCACCAAAGTGACCAATGTCCCCTGCAAAGTCCCACAACATCTTCTCTTTCCTCTTTTCGGGTGTGGTGGTTGTACTGGGAATAATGTCACCTTCGGACGAAGTTGTGCTTCTACTCTTTCCCTTGCCACTCTTACTTTCATACTCAGTTCCTTGAAGAGTTACCCCAAAACTATCAAGATTGTCTTGGATTTCCTGAAGGTCTCGTTGCAATACTGTGTAATCTACACTACTGCCATTTTCTGAAGCTGAATTTACTTTATCGTATGCACTCAAATGAGAAGTGTCAGATAACAGATCCCTTACTTGTCTAGCCAGCTGGTCATCTGACTCATTTTCATCATCTGGGCCATTATAATATCTACGATGAAATTCCCTGGTTTTGCTCAATCTGCCCTTTGAAGTTTTGTCCAACAATATATCTTCTGGAATCCCCATTAGTTTTGCCCTTTCGATAACAGACAGTGGCTTGGTTGTCAGAGCTAAATTATTGCACTGACTCCTCAAGTCTGAAGTTGCAGATGAATATCCAGTAGAACTCGTTGATTTAATCATCCGTTTCTCTTCATCACTAGAGAGCGACTCCTTTTCCTTTTTGCTATTATATCTTCCATTGTCTGAAGATTTTCCTTGATTTATTGCTACAGCCAAAGGTGAGTAAATCGCTTTCAGTTTTGGCTCAGTACGAGAGAGGTCAGATGTGTTATTTGGTACCAAGCAATGACTTAGTGTATTTTCTCTTTCTGTCTGTTCAAGAATATCACTCATGCGATCGTCATATGGTGAGATTTTCATAATCGTGTTTGGGGTCACAGTGTTGATATCTGTGCTATTCATGAGTGGAGTGAAAGAGGTCAAGACAGAGCTCTTTGAATCACTCCCGTTCTCTTGAGGTTGGAGGCGAGGGGACTGATTGTTATCAGATTCAGTGCCATAAGGATTCCAATCCGTGTCTGACAAACCTGTGGCTGTTTCTGGGTAACGTGCATACGAAGGCATGCCAGTCAATAACTTTAAGTCATTATCAGAGGAAATTCTGGATTCATCGCTATCTGCGTATTGGTTTTGAGCGGCAGACTGTCGTATGCCAGACAGAAAGTCATTAGAGACTTCTGCAATAGCACTGTTCACAACCTCTTCACACCCACTGTCCTCAGCATCGTTGCAGGAGACATGTACAGGGACTTCTTGAAGACTTGCTCCTGCAAAATAGAAATAGAAATGTTACATCCTATGACAAGGAAATCTAAAATTGAAAGGAATAATAAAGTGACTGGGGCGATTGACATTTTCAGCTGATAAAAATAAATATTGTTATATTATATATTTCATGGTCCTGGTCATTTGCACAGTAAAATAGTATATAGTGCAAACTCAATGTTCGGCCCTGACATTGCACTTATATCAGACTCTGATCTCCCTCTCTAAAAGACTGTCTTCGCAGAGGCCCTGACCATGTGACTGAACTGGAAACTAACTGTAAAGATCACTTATTCAAGAAAACCGAAATCCAGTTTATAACGGAGTCTAGAAAAATTGCACATCTATTAACTATTACTCATATTTGGCCAGTACTTACAGTTATCATTGAGTTTACTTTACCCCCCAACTAAAAAAGGGTTGATAGGCCTTTGAGTGAGCAACCAAATAACATGAAAAATTACAGAATATTCAACACCTTGAAAGCTATGAATGACACCTTCCCCCCAAAACCAAAGAAACAACCCTTAACATCAAACGTTCAAAATAAAAAGCAACAGAATGATGCACTTTATGTAAATTCTGTTGTATAAAGCTGGCACTGATAACTGATTTACACAAAAAAGAGACAAACCATCAGATTCTTCAGATTTCCAAGCTTCATCGTACAAAACCTCAAACTGCCGCTCCATTGAAGATGGCTTTTTTGGTGGTGCTACACTGTACTTATCCGCTGATTCATTGTCATACTGAAAAACAATATTATATATCATCGTTATTCAAACTAAACTCTTTTATTGTAAATATAAAATATTTCAGTCTCCCTTTTCTTTCATGTTCCAACAGAGCACGGAGAAAAAGAAAAAAATCAATATTAATATATCACTATTATTATTAGTAATTAGTGTAGAAAACATTTATCTAAAAAAATTATTTTTGGAACCATTTTAACTTTTATGGACTGCAAGTAAAAACGTTATATAAAAAGTATATAAATAATGTCTTTAAAGTCTTATATATGTCTGCATTTAATTCTTTTCTCTAGACTAAAAATGAAACTCACTAAAAAAGGGAAAAATACTTTTCTATAAAATAAACATGACATGATTTTTTAAAGATCAGAGTGTCAAATCCACTCCCACAATCCCTTGTTATCATCTTTTAATATATATTCTATATATATATAAACAAAATATCATGTAATTTTCATGCTCACCTTTTTAGAAAAGAGATCTATGCGTTGATTTGATGCATCCATCTCATGTATAAGATGCTGCATTAGTAAAAAATTATCATTTCCATCTGAATGGGATGCCATCTTTCATTGTTCTGAAATATTATTGGATGCAAAGAAAACAATTCTGAAATAAAGAATGTTTGATAAAACAAACCAAAAAAACTAAGAGAGAGAAAAAATTGAACAGGAAACAGTTATAAATATCCATAAATATGTAATGTATATTTTTTTTATGTGACTATGATGGCAAAAAATGTTGCTCATTCGAGGTTCACTAGAATCAATTACGATGACCATTTCTCTTTCTTTGTTGACTACGAAAAGAGATGCCCAACATGAAATATCGTCAGTGAAAATGCCAAACCGCTCACTTTTTTAAAATACCAAAAACATGTGTATACTTCTCTCTGTACTGTAAACTGCACAGTGTGCTTTCTAAATTATGTAACATTGAAAGGTCCCACAATATGTCACAAACCCAGGGCATGTAACTCTGAAACTGATAAACCGCGTAGGTCGATCATGTGGTCTTCTAGCCTTCTCTTGTAAAATTTTTATTCAGCGATACATGGTAATGTCGACACATCATGGTCATTAAAATTTTTAACCAAACACTTCTAAGGAGTGAGCAGAAGATAGGTGGCAGCCTATATAAATCTATAAATATGTGAAAGATAAAAAAAGAAAAAAGAAAAAAAGAAGAAAAGATCTACTAGAACCATAATTAATCCAAACATTCACCATTATAATAATACAATTGGGTAAATGTAGGTTTTAGGATCAATTCCCATCCCTGTTACTAGACTAGTATTATTGGAGCAATCACTAGCTAATATAATTTCTTTACACTCAAGTAATCATTTGTGTAATAGTAATTCTACTTTACTACCACTACCTAAACCACCGGAATGCAAAGTTTCAGTTATTATATAGTGGTACCAGTAGTGGCTGAGACTGATAGGTCAGGCTGCCGGCCTTGAGATTGTGCTACCGAGCACCCAGCTCCAGGCAGCGAAAGTCAGAAAAGCATTGTAAATTAGTAAGATGGGCGTAACAACAGGCTGCCTTCTATATTCCCCCTAGGAGTTGAGAAGGTAAATGACACAGTCTGCTTGGGTATACGGAAATATAAATGAGTGTAAAGCCTGTGACTGTGACTTGTTGTGGCTGTGGTGAGTTGTGATGTGAGGTGAGCCTGTTCTCTGCTACAGCAGACAGTCTACAGTTACTTGAGTCTTGAGTTACAGAACAGCAACCCTGCCCACTAGTATTTGGCATATATTATAAGGCACACCTGTTAGTAATATATAGTATAAGTAAGTATAGTCGGATTGGGTTGACTCTATCTCTTTACCTTTGCCTTTAAACTCAACAACAACATTACAATACAATCAGTTGAATCAGTCACACTCCCACTCACCCAGTCACCACACACACACAGTGAGGTAAGTGAAAGTGCATGTCTCATTATTCTATAATTTTCATGTTTGAGACGAAACAATGATTTTTACTTTAAACATTGTACACTGTGTTTGCAAAGAAGGGCATTTAAATAAACAAACTTAAAATCCAAAAGCCTGAGTGCTTTTACTTTTACTTTTGGGCTTGTCTGTACATGAAAAAGGTATGGAACATCTCCCTACCCTTTGGCGTGGTTAGAAACGCATTAACCAGAAATAAAATCAAGTGAATTCAGCACCTGAATAATATACAAATAAATCTTAGGGTTATAAGTTTTTGAATTAAACGTAAATGATGAGGACTGAAGTTAAATGAGAACCAAAATTTAAGTAAAATAGCACATCATTACCGCAGATTTTACTTCAGACATATTTTGTAAACAAGCAGCAGCTAGGTGCAATATGTATTTTGAAAGTTTCGACTTTTCCGCTCTATCAAAGAAAATTCAAATAGATATTGAATTGAATGTAATTAGTATATTTCAATTCAAATTAGTAAGTTGATGTTGACATATAATTGCTATTATGTTTACGGAACTAAAATACCCTATTTAAAAATTACCGTATAGCTTTCAAATATAATTGCTTTCTACACTACGTATTTAACGTTTTACAGTAGCAGCTGGCCCGATATGCCTGGATCAGACTCGTCTTTATATTAAAGTTATGACTTGTGCTTTAAAAAACCCAAAAAACTTATAGCAATATTTGTAATTAAGATTACACTTTCAAAATATAATCATTGTCAATAGAGCATTTTTAAACATCTTAGCAATCAGTGTTGAAAGTGAGAAAATTAAAAGGCAATTTACACTCCATACCACATCATTTTTATTTTAGAAGGGTAAAGGTCAAAGGCCAAAGGCGAAAGAAAAGATGGCCGCGCCCTTGTCAAAGTGAAAATAAAAGGCACCTTTCACATGTGTAGTGGACAAGCAGCGGTTTTAAAGCTGCGCAGTACTCACTATTTTAAAAATATTTTTTAAATTGAAATTCTTGTTATGCATGATACTATTTGAATGAAAAAGACCATCAGAAGACAGTAGGGTAGGTGAACCTTTGCGACATAATACAATAGTAATGTAAATGTAAGTGTAAGGTAAGAAGTGTAGGGTAGGTAGCCACTACCGTGCCATTAGTATTAGTATTAGTATTATATAGTACGAATACTAATTTAACTAATTAACAACAACAATCAAACAAAAATGAGAAGGCAAGGCTGTTGTCCAGCAGACTAAACATTTTTCTGTTGTTGTTACTGAACTGTCACTGTTACTAACTGTTACTAGTTACTGTTTGTTGTTACTCATCAGTTACTGACGGACATTGCTTTTGGATGAGTATAAATAGTAATTGTATATACTTCCCTACCTACACTGCTTATTGTGGTATAAAGGCAAAGGGGATTCGATAAACAATAACAAACAAACACAATATATACTATAATTATAATTTATATAATTGAGCCTTTGCCTTTGTATTTATATAAGAGAGATATCTTGCACTTGCTGATTCATATTCTTGTCATTATAACAACAATTTAACAAAAATTACCTGCCAAGGCTGAGAAAAAAAATGATTCGATTCACTGGAGAGTCAAACAGGAGTAAGATTGGTTGTTTTTTGTAGGTTTTACAGGGTGATTACGGGACGAGACATATTATGGTTGCATCACAAAGCGAAAGAACAATAATACTGAAGGCTAAAGGCTAAGGTGTACGAATATATGTGTCCTTGGCCCTGGTCACGATGATCATGTGACCGTGGGATGATTCCAGCCAAATATAGATGCGGTGTGGCTCCGGCAGTATACTAGAGGAGGAGGAGAGGACTAGGACCACAATATACTATAGTTATAGACTGCAGCAGACATTGGAGCCCTTCCACGGTCAACACTTCCCTGCGTTTATATTTCGTTTCTTAGTTTATTTCAATTTTTAAACTTTTATATTATGTAAATGTGTAGTTTAGGTATGTGTATTATTTTTTACCATTTGTTGATGGGTATAATATTTGTATTCGGTATCGAAGGATCACGCTAATTGTAATTGGGCTAGAGCTAGGAATAGAGATGAGAAGGGTGAGGGTAAACAGAGAATGACACTAACAACAATTACTTGATCATAGATAAATGAACAATTACAGTACTATAAAAAGAGATCAAAAGTAATAAATATACCTAACTTACACGTTTACCTAACTTTCATTTGTACACACCTTGAAGTCAGAGCCAAATTATGCGCAATTCTTAAAAAAAATAATCAAAATAGTTTTAATTATTCATGTCTAGAGAAGCATTATAAATGTATCTGAGTGCGTGGTGTGTGATAGTCATGTG
>JARFNW010146381.1:0-19244 GCA_031763155.1 Dirona albolineata | reverse complement strand
ACACACATCTATATACAATAGATATATTTACTATTTTCATAGGTTCTGTTCAGTTTGTAAATATTTACTGGATCTGTAAAATGTGAGTGATTGAGTGAACAACTCACAACAATTTCAAAACAATATTTGCATTATTTTGTTTGTTTTTATCCCTTTTTTTGCATTGTGTGATTCATCATCTTTGGGTTCTTTTGTATTAATGAATTTGAATCTTTCGTTTGCCCGCATTATCTATTTCTCTTTATCATGCCATGAAAATTAATTTGATTTTATTGTCGGTATTTCTGTATTCTTGTCTATTATTTTTAACCCAAATTTTGATTTCCTTTTTGATCCTGTTTATTATTGTTGCAATTAACCATACAGTGTTTACTGCTTATTCCATATACATACACATATACACACACACACACATACACACACACACACATACACACACACACACACACACACACATATATATATATATATATATATATATATATATATATATAATATTTATTGACAATATAATTATTTGTTTGTTTGTATTGTTTTGTTTCTTCCCACCTTCTTTTTCAAAAAGTTGTGTGCTTATTCACAATCGCACTTATTCATTGCTTCTTCTTCTTCTTTAAGAAGAAAAGAAAAGAAATGGATTACGTCAGACTGTGTCATTAATCGAATAAGTACTAAAACACACATTATCATCATTATTATCATTATTATCATTATTATCATTATTTTCATCATTATCATCACCGTCGACTTCTCTGTCTCACTCAATGCGTTTGTTTTCACGCGCTCTGACTGTCCAGCCCAAAAACATTCCGCTGTTTTTGATAATAAAGTATTCAGGACAGGCATATCTTTGCCCTACACACACCCATTTATTCCTTCCACCAGACATTCAGCGACAACTGATCGATCTCTCTCGCTCTTTGCGGTTTTCAAGATAGAGACATGACTTGAATATTGAATAGGGTTGCTGCTGCTGCTGCTTGGGTTCGTCAATGCTATTAAAGACTATTGTTAGTTTTTACAATTTCAGCCTTTATTATTAGTTTTTGGTTTTGTTGTGGTTTTTTTGTTTTGTTTTGTTTTGGGGGGTTTTTGTGGGGTTTTGGGAATTTTTGTTTTGTTATTTGGGTGGTTGTTTTTCTTCTTTTTTGTTTTTGCTGCTGTTATCATTATCGCCCATTGTTATTATCAACATCATTATCATTATCGGTATCACTGTCATTATCATTAACAACGGCTTCATTAATATCATCATAGGTATCATCATCATCATCATCATCATCATCATCATCATCATCATCAACACCATCATCATCACCATCATCATCATCATCATCATCATCATTATCATCATCTTTGTGTTTTCAAATCAAAAGAACCTCAGGATTATTATTTTTGTAAAAACCACAGAACGGTCAGAGTCCTCTCCTTGTTGCCAGTGAACAAGGCCATATTGACATTGTAAAGATTTTGTTAAAGAACCAGGCAAGAGTGGATATTTTTGATGAGGTAAGATCAATATTAGAGGAGAAAAATTTGTCAACAATACTTCAATTCTATCCAAACGATGTGGGAATTTTTAATCTATAAATGACATTCCAATATCCCTCGTATACAATAGATGTTACACCATTATTGTGTTTAATAAACTTTTGTCGTGGGTGCATAGAGAATGTCACTAATATTTGTGTTTGTTTGTAAATTTGTGTCATTGAATTGTTTTACCTCTTATTGTTTATTTAATGTTTGAACCATTTTCAAAGATGCTGTTTCCATATTCAAGTTAAAAATGTCTCTGCATTATAGCTTTGTAATTTGTATATATAGTAACTCCCATCAGCCTCACCACATTTTTTGGGGGGGGCTTTCATCAGCCCCAGCATATTTTTGTTTTCATTATAGCTTTGTCACATCATACACAACTATTAACATTTTTATTTTATCCTTCAGCATGGGAAGACAGCTCTCCATCTAGCTGCTGAAAACGGCCATGAGCAAGTGGCTGACATGCTTCTCAACCACAAGTCTTTCGTCAATGCAAAGTCCAAACACGGTTTGACCCCGTTGCACCTAGCCGCTGCGAATGGAAATGTCCCACTTGTCAAATTGTTGATAGAAAGACATGGCGCAACAACAGATGCACTTACATTGGTAATCAAAATTAAAGATTTGATGGATCTATACACTTGAGTATATGATAATTTTGAGAGTCTTGTACTTTTTGCTTGAATAATGTAAAAAAAATGGAAAGATTTCATTTGTTTGATCGTTGTAAGTTATCTAATGTGTCATGATGTAATCAACATTTTGCAAGTTTAAGTAATACATCCTTTTGAATGGGATTATGATTTGATTTATTTGTAAAACGCTGAATCAGGTATTGTCTTGGAAGTATGTTTAATAAATCAAACATGCTACCAATAATTTAAATGGAACAATAATTTGTGTGATGTTGTAAGTCATGACGTGGCTACGTTATATACTATGTGATATAAAAATGTGACATTTTGTGACTGTCCATTGCTAAAGTAAGTAGTTTGTAAACTGACTTTATTGTCTATTTAGACACCTTTTATGAATGAAATTCAATGGGTCAAAGTGAGACTGAATTTACTGAGCAATGTCATGAATATTGCTATTGTGTCTGCTTTTACTTTTTTTCATTATGTATTTTTTTGTGATGCTTAGGCCAAGAAAACAGCCCTTCACATGTCAGCTCAAAATGGGAAGAGAGAAGTCTGCAGCGCCCTCATTCGAATGAAGGCGGACACGAACGCTACCGATGTGGTGAGTCTCTCTTCTGTTTTGTTTTGTACAAGGTTCTACAGATACCGATACCGGTATCAACACCCGAGCAGGCAATGAGCCCACTGCGTCGAAATACTTTTACCAGTAAATTAGACAACAATGTACCATGAGGTCAATACATTTTACCAGTAAACACTTTGCTGATACCCTAGTAGTTACAAATCAGTTATAGGACAACTGAGAGCTGCCACCTAGGCTTTCACACATGCACTCGTAAAAATATTATACATACATTACATAGATGTGTAATGCATGGACTTACTTGCTATTGTGAGAAAAAGATATCAATCATCCCTGTCCTTTAATTCCTTCCTTCCTCAAATGCCATTTATTCTATTATTAGTTGAAGTTGCTGACTTGTTCCTCTTCATTTCAGAAAGGACAAACACCATTACATCTGGCTGCAGAAAACAATCATTCTGATGTTGTCAAACTTTTCTTAAAGCACAGACCAGAACTCGTCACCATGGCAAATATGGTAATGGCTCAATAATTTATAAATGTAGAAGTGAAATATTGAGAAGTATATGCGTAACAGCTAAAGAAAAGGGAAATACAAGTTAGATAGATATGTGAAATTTACTTAGATGTGTGAAATTTAATCATGAATTCCAGTGTAGTCAAACTAACCTTTACTTATCTGTAGCTGTTTCAAAGGAATCATATTACTGAATCTTGATTGACTTTAAGCTTAAACAAGTAGCTCGCATTTCCAGTTCTTTTAGAAATTACCTTCTTGTACTCGTTGATATCCAAATTTTCACAGCATTTACGAGGGTACATGTAATGATTTTATTGAACTGTTTTACTAAATTTAAAAGTATTGTATGCAAGATACATTAATTTGGTTCCTTAATGTTATTCTGTACTAACTAGTTAGTTTTAATCACACTTGTTCTAACTCTAACTCTAACACTGTCTCACTGCAGTCATTTTACCTAAGTACTCAAACATTACAAACAATTAGTTTTTGTTCATAATCAACTGTGTCTATAATCTAATAAACTTGATGTTTTGCCTAGACTTACAATTTGAGCAAGATTAATACAAGTTTAATTTTCTGCACTATTAACTACTGTCTGTATGTAAAGTATACAAATTTTGAACTAACATTAGAATGTAGTGAATATCTACTACTCGCTTAGCTCAGTGTTTTGATTTGTTGAGACCTAACATAACTTTGTCTTCCTAAATTTTTTCAGGATGTGGTAAGTTCTCAATTTCAATGTTAGAAACCGCAATGCTGTTGTGCCTTTAGTTATTCCATTAATATTTGGTTGTTTCCAATCCTGTGGAAAAATTTGGAGTAGCCAGGAATTTGGAATATCTCAAAATGTCATTTTTATAGCCACAAACGAAGAAGAACATTGCACTCTGTATTTCTATGAGGGCTGGGAACTGCCATTGCCTTCTCTACTATGCATGTTTTTTTGGGTTGTTTGTTTGTTTGATTTTGGTTTAGGGAATGTTTTTCTATTCATTTTCTTAATTTGAAAAATAATGAGGACATTTTAATTTGCTTTGAGTTGTATCTGACAGTAATTGTCGAGGACAACTAATCCCAGCTTTGGAACTCTTTCATTTGCAAACTCAGTTCTGTTGAACAGCACAAATTTACAAATAGTTATTTTTTAATCATGTTCACCTGTTCCCCGATGATACGCATGATTCCACAACAGCATTGTCATGTCGTCATCCTCCTCCCTTTGTACATTGTCATTACTGATTCACCCTTTTGACTGCATGGAACAGAGGGTCCATAAACATAATCTTGACAATTTCTTGACATGTGATTTTTCTTTAAGTTGAGAGATTTACTTGTATTTTTTTTCTTCTCAGAATCAGGGGGGAAAAGAATTGAAATATAAGAATTTTCATTTGGAATATACTGTCAAAATTGCCTCTTTGGTAAAATTTCCACAGTTTCTATAGCTGTTGGATGAACACTTGAGGCTACAATACCATGTAGTCAGGTCCAGATATGAATAATATTGAACAGTGTATTGCTTCTTGTACCAAACATGGTTTATTGGCACAGTGGGCTGATCCCCTGCTTGCCTTAAAAATCTTGATCCATAGATTTTCCAGCTCTGTATCAGGCCATGTGTACTTGTGGGGCACAGACTTGCACCTAACCTGGATAGGTTTTAGCTGGGCCTTCTGCTTGTACACTGTCCTTGGCCAGTCACAGAGCTGGTCCCTTCACTGTTTAATTACGGTTCTAAAGGGAACAGGCAACAAACGAATATACTTTCAAAATATATACAAAGACCTGTGGGTTTTAAGAAAATATTTGATACAATTGGGAATTTGGAGCAACAGGGTTTGTAACAGTATTGTGCAAAATATGTTTTGTGCTAGGTCGACGATAATGGTAATTTATTTCCATGGATGATTTTAGAAAAAATGTATTATAAATATTTTTCAGTATTTTTATGATGGAATTTTAAATCACTTGTATATCATTTACAAATGTTCTTTCTCTAGATTACATGAGATTTTATTATGGGTTTTGAAAATTTTATAACTGAGTTTAATTTTGCTTGAAACCATTTTGTATTGCTGATTTCCATTTCATGGCTACAGAGTTTGTTATACAATAATTAAACCCTTTTTGTTTTCAAATGTCTGAATTGAACAATGCAGTAGTTTTTATAAGTTTCTTAATACCTTGCGTGTATTGTTTTTTTTCAACAAAAATTCTGCTTGTGAAAACAAGGTTAGCACAGGTATGAATGCATATAGAAGAAACTGCGAGTCATTACAAAAAGTCAGTTTAGACAAAGATTCCGTAACCCATATAAAAAGCCTCTTTGTATTATTTGATAAATGACTCCATTTGTTTTGTAAGTTTAAAGTCCCCGTTCTTTTTATTGAAAAAGAGGAAAGCTTCTACTGTCTGAAAATATTCTCAATTGAATTGAGATAATGTTGACGCAATAAACTTTCTAGCAGCCCTTTGCAGTTGTTGCAGAGAACTTGGAAACATTGAGAAAGTGCAGTGTCCTATTTTCCATTATAAGATAACACTCCTGAATTCCCCTAGTGGTAGGCAGCACAAATTAACAAATTAATTGTTTGCGAGTGTGTGTGTATATATGAATTTGATCTTTCCAAAGAATATTCCCTCTCAGGAATATTGTGATCACTTATCAATATTCTATTGTCAAAGGGATGTGCAAGGAAAAATTTAGAGAAAAAAATATCTATTCTCTTCAGTTTTGCAATGCTAATGTGACATTGTTTTATTTTCCTTGTATTTGCTATGTAAAAGATCCTGCTTCTTAATCCCAGTCTTCTGTTTTGTACCATTTTTTTTGGTAATGTAATTTTTAAAAATAAGAACTTGAGCTTATATTATAATAATAACTTTATAGATTCTTATCTTCTTTATCATGTATCAAATTGTCCGACACTTCTTTCAAGACCAGACAATAATTTTTTACTCATCATGCTTTAACTTTCTATTACTGACATATCTTAACCTAAAACCACTATAATGATATGCTTATCTTACAATTTTATCTGTATCTATTATACTATTGTAATTCGTGTCCAAATTTTAACCATGTCTATTTAGAATGGAATGACCTGTGCCCACATCGCGGCAGCCAAAGGAAGCGCCGCTGTCATCAAGGAATTGATGAGATTCAACAAAATCATAATTACTACAGCACGAAACAAGGTTTGTATCATAACACACATTTTTAAAGCAAGATTGTTATGTTTCATAGAAAAATAAATACGGAATTCTGATGGATACATTATCAACTAAAATTGTATGCAAGTATTTGTGGACTATAAAGTGAATAAATGTGCACTAGCTGTGCAACTCGGCGTAATTCACAGCTGCGAAAGAAATGTACGATAATCTTTTTTTTTTCACCAATTTTTTTGTGAGTCTGACTTCAGCTCATCTCTTACCAGTAAAATACCATCTTTGGTTTCTCAGCTACACTTTATAAAATTTTCTTTTTTGACATGAATGAACTCCCCCACCCCCTCCATCCCAACAGAAAAACCAAAACAACACCCCCCTCCCCCCTAACAAAAAAAGGAAGAACATAACAAAACAAAGACAACAGCAACAAAAACTCAATAAAAAAATCAACAAAACAAACCAATACCAAAAGCAAACAAAAAATCCCCAACAAAGCAGCAAATTATTTATCTTCTTCCATTAAATACCAGACCAATGATTCGACGGCCTTACATCTGGCTGCTGATGGCGGCCACCATGAAGTCGTCAAAATCCTTCTTGAGGCCGGTGCATCAGCCCTAGAGGAGAATGCTGTAAGTGGTTATTTACTCAAAAACTTAAGCGTGTTATGATGTAGCTAGCAAGTATTTTGATAGCAATGAACACTACTTTAAATTGATATTCAAAAGTATAATATTAACAGCAGTGAGCAAAGAATAGTATGGTTCGACAAAAGATAAATAAATAGATAAATAGATAACCCATTGTAAAGATCAGTTAACAAGCAATATGATCTCTGTCTCTGTCTCAAAATTTCATACCATGACGTAGAACTGTATCAGAACCAAACTTTTTGGTAACCACAGTTCTTGGGTTCCATTCGTAAAAAAACTGTCGGGTTACATAGAACGCAGTGATTACTTTCTACTCTCTACTTTATTCAATCAAGTAGGTATAGCAAAGTACCTAGCATGTGGATAGTTATTATTTCGAGACATATCACTGAAGTCTGTCGCAGATGGACTGAAATTGAGGTGATGTGATTGCATGCTATAGATCACTACCCTCCCCCACCTTACCCATCATTACCCTCTCCAATCATTCATCACCATATTATAAAAAAAATGAAAGTGCAACTTCATATTGTGCCACCGGTTAACACGATATGACATGAGAAGTGAGATGGGTGAGGTGTAGATAAGATCTTCAACGGTGGTTACTAAGTACCAAATATCCATGGTTAATAAATACAGGTTGGTTCTGAATTTAGATTCAAGGGGGGTGGGGTGGAGGTAGGTGTAGGATCAAGGCGTGTGTCATAATTCACCAACAGCTGCATTGCTTTTCTCAGTCTTGTCACCCATCATATTCAGCATATAATATGAAATGTTGAAATTGTCATCGCAGATATTCAAGTGTAATAGAATCATTCTTTTTGTCAACCAGGATGGCTTGACGGCCCTACATCTGGCCGCCAAGTACGGACACATCGACGTCATGATGAACCTCAAGGATTTCATCCCTTTCAGGACAGCAAGTACCAAGGTATGGATTAGTATAACATGGGCTCTCTTAAACCTCAGTATTGGGATGTACTGCAGTCCTTCCTATATTTTAATTATGAAATTTTAAAAGGCTCAGGGGGATTAGAAGCCATTTTCAGGTTAAGTTAACCGTCCTCTTCATTTTTCTACAAAAACAGGACAGTTGCATTTTCTGTAACTCTTATTTTAATTACTTTTATTTGTGTGTGTTTGTGTATGTGTGTGCATTTGTGTGTGAGTGTGAATGTGTGTGTTTTGTTTTTAATGATTTCCTGTGGTAAAAAGCTATTATAATTTTCTGAACTTACAGACTTAAAATCAAGTTTGAAATTGTAGATATTTCATTTCTTCATCTTTAAAATGCTACAGATTACCTACTTGATTTGAAGATTGTTGTTTTGAATGTTTATTTGGATGACTCAATTTTGCATAATCATGAAATATGTGATCGTTGGTAGGTCATCCTAGAATTTAATTTTTTCAAAGAGTTTTATTGGAATATTTTGACTCTGGTCTAGTTTTTTTTCCATTATACGCCTATGTATAGACTTTTACCTCACCATTGACTTCAGCCGCACTCCATTTATTTGGCCTATGTATAACACGCTAATAGAGAACTGTGGATTATTTCCAACCTAGATTGGCTTGACAGCCTTACACATTGCAGCCCATTTTGGACAGTCAGATTTCGTGAGAGAAATGCTTATCCACGTCTCAGCTTGTGTGAAATGTGAAGCTCCAGTTACAGGCACATTTGGATCTCAGTGGTCGACGGAGGTAAGAATGCATCATTGATTGTACTGTTTCAACTGTGAAGAGCTATTATATCTTTGTCAGTGTTACTTTAGATGTGAATGATTTTACTTCATCTTGATTGTAAAGAATTTTAAAATCTTTGGCAAATATTCCTGGCTGTGCTCTACCAATTCTGCGTCTTTGGGAAAGACACATATCCTCCACGCTTAACTCAGGTTTGAATGAGTACCCAGCTACAGGCAAAGAATGATAATGTCAGCATGTTAGTACGATGCCCCTAATGGGCTACTCTATTGTATTCTCTCCAGGGAGTTGAGAATGATATTGCATGACATGATAATACAGAGCATTTATACAGGTCCTGCTGGAGGATAAATGACTGGATGTCTGTGAGCCTTTTATCTTTATCTTTGTTCTTTCTTTTCTTGTCTCCGTTCCAGGCTGGGATGAACCCGTTACATTTTGCTGCTCAGTCTGGCCATGAGGGGCTGGTGAGATTGTTATTGAATTGCCCTGGGGTACAGACAGACTCTCCATCCAGTGCAACGGTAAGTCTTCACTTTCTTCTAAATAAACACCGTGAACAATAAGATATCGTAGATTTCTTTTTTTTTTACGTGAGTCACAAAAGGAATCAGACATGAAGGAATGAGATCATATTTTTGAAAAATTGTCTTTGTGCATTATGTATCCTAGCTTTTGAAGTTGAGGCGTAGAAATTTAGTCAGGGTTGTGATGAAAAGTCAGTTTCATTTCAGCGTAGGTTAAACTTTTGTGGAGATGCTGATGTATTGAAAACACATTTCCACTTATGAGGGATGAGATGAAACCAGAAATATATTCTTAATGTTGATAATGTCAACATTGGTTTTTTGCAAAATTGATGATGAAACATTGGTGGCAATTTGTATCATTAAGAGGCTTCCCCATTGTTTGTTTGACGAACCACTAGAAACAATTCTTTTCATGTTTTGACTAATGTCTCTTTGTTCTTTAAGAGGATAGACCATAAAAAAAGGTTTATTATTTCACCCTATCCAAAAACTCATTGTAAAAAGTAGACCAGTATATTCAGGACATTTTAACATTTTTTTCCCCAACGGTTTGCTTTTATACAAAAAATTTCGCCATGGGGATGACATAAAGTATTACCTTATCTTATCATTTTTCAGGGCTCCATACCCCTTCATTTGGCTGCGGCCAATGGCCACACATCGGTTGTCAGTTTGTTGTTGAGCAAGTCTACCTATCAGATTCACACTAAGGACAAACGAGGAAGGACAGCCCTTCTACATGCTGCAGCCAACGGCCATCTTGAAATGTGTGCCTTGCTTCTTGGTCAGGGAGCCGACATCAACACGTCTGATAAGGTGCTTTGTTCTTTTCGGGTTTTGGATTTTTAAAATATATCTGTACCTTTAGTATAAATATAAAAAACAGACTGTCCATTTTGTATTTTCAGTATTTTTTTTTATTCAATCAGATAGCATTAATATAATATGCTTTAAAGATAAGGAGACTTGTTTGAGAAACATTAAATTCAAAATTATTTACATATTCTGCAAAAATGAGGTGGGATGCCTGAAGCTGGTAATTTGAAATATGGGAAATAGTATGGGTAATGATACAGTTTTATACATGACGATAAACAACACAAGGGACGTTTCGGTTTCCCCTTTCTCAACTACAAAACAATTAAATGATGAACATTAAGATTTGAAAGGACGCAATGGAGTGCACGACTGTCACAAAATCAAGTAAATGGTTTTGTGGCGGACGTGTACTCCATTGCGTCCTTTCAAATCATTCTTGGTCATCGTTTAATTGTTTGTAATTGAGAAAGAGGAAACCCGAAACGAAGCTATATCAATACCCATACTTTTTCCCATTGAACATATTCTGTAACATTGAATTCAAATATTCAAGAAGATATAGTAAACACTTTGACCAACTTCGACTGTCAAGTATAATATTTGACTAAACCATGGACCGCATTATTCCAACTTTGTTGCTGGAATTGATAGATGATTTTGGTTTTTTTTAAGAAAACTATCTACTTTACTTGCTTTTTTTCAGAATGGATTTACAGCTTTACATTACGCAACAAGTGCTGGATACTTGAAAGTCGTCAAACTACTTGTTGAATCTGGAGCCTCCCCCAGTTTTGAAACAAAAGAAGGGAAAGTCCCCATCACCTTCGCAGCCTCTGCCAACCATATTGATGTACTAAGTTATTTGATGAAGAAGGAGCACAACTCGAGATATCTCATGGAAGACAAGAAGGTGACTTATAGAATTCACTCTAATATTTGCTTTTCATTTTGATTTAACCATGCGTCTTCGTTTAAGTTTCAAGGAGATCAACAACTATCAAAATATGATTATTGTATATTTCTTCAGAGCTCACCTCACTGTTGAAACTTATAAGTAGCTATTCAGAGATAAAAACATTGCTAGATTTTGTCTCATTCAACAAAATTATAAAGATTGAAAATTCAAGCAAAAAATATTTATCATGTCTCATAGTGTCAAGATTGGTCAATTTTATATTCGGTCATATATATATCGATATATTTATTTTAAAACACTCAATTTTAGATTTTTGAGATATTGTGAATATTTAATGTTGTTTTTCCATTTCCCAGTTTGTCTTTGACCTTATGGTGTGTGGACGGATGAATGGGAACAAGTGTATCGAGGAATTTATTCTCCTGTCTTCGGCTCCAGTTTATACAGCTGCAAAAATGGCGAGAAATTTCACTGTCCAAGTAAGAGAGCACTGTAAAATCCTTAAATTTTCAATACATCTCATTGATTAAGATATTTCAACGTTTATCAAGGAGTATATGAGTACATTGACAGCTTTGAATTGATTAGAATGGTGTATTCCATTTTTGATTAATATCTATACATTAATTTCAAATAGATCGTATAGGCTTGAGTCAAATTATAACTAAAGTAAGATAAAGGTTGTAGAAAGATGAATGATGTTAAATAATATGTATCAAAACTTGTTGAATTAATTCCAGGCAATAAAAGAAAAGGAGAGGTCCAGGGACTTGGTAGCTGCCAGCAGCCATTGTGAAAACATGGCCACTGAACTGACAGCCATAGCCTCCAACGTTAGTTCAGCATGCAAACTCTTGAAGTCCTTGGATCCGGATGGCGTTCCGTTTCTAGACATTCTCATTGACATGGAACAGAAAGAGGTAACAAACTAAAAAGGATATCTTTAAAAAAAAGTTTAGACTCAATAATTTTTTTACAAAATGAAAAAATTTATTATCAACGTGTGCGTGCCTAGTAAATTCCATGATATATTTCATTATTGCTGATTGATAGAAAACAAACAGCCAAGCTCTTCATTTCAATCTTTTAGTAAAAGACATGCAATTGTCTCACGCTCAAATCAAAACATTTGATATTGACAGAGGTACATAATAAAATATAAAAAAGAAAAAAGAAAATTTGTCACCATAAAGAACAAATTTTAACCTTATAATTCATTGGAAAATTGCCCACAAGGAAATCTCGAATCCACAGAAATTTTGAACATATGATCAAGATCAAACCACTTCAAGATTTCTGAGCTACACTGCAGTGCTTCAATAGATAGATACCACTGAGGACCATCTCTTAGGCAGAGACTTCTGTAATATATAGTTGTGAATAACTTGAAAAAAATGTCTGATCACTTTGGCTTTTGTTCTGCCTTTAAAAGTAAAAATGAAGATATAAACAAATCACAAAACAGATTAGGACAAGGTGTGTAGAATCTTAATCTGTCTGCATTCATTGTGCATTTTCGTTTAAAAACTTTTTAGCTTACACTTTTATATTCTTATATACGGCCAAAAGTCTTGAAAAATATTTGTATGAATTTGATTGGAAAGCTAATAATTAATGTCGTAAAACATTGTTTTTATTTCCTTTTTTGTCCACGTAAAGGTGGTAGCTCATCCAGCAGTCCAGAAATATTTATCGGAGGTCTGGGTCGGGGATCTGCAGTGGTCCAGCTGGAAAATCATCATGTTGTTTTTTGCCTTTCTATTCATCCCTCCTGTTTGGATATATTTCTCTCTTCCAATCAAACACAGATTCAACAAGGTGGGTGGAGTTAAAAACAAACAAACTCAAAGCAATGGATCTGTGGCATTCAGTTTCTATCCATTTAGTTTTTAGATACCTAATCTTAAATTATCATTACTTTTGCGCCAAGTGGTTTTTGTCCGTCTAGAGTCAGTTATAAAACAATGACAATGATGGCGATATAGAAGCTAAAGTCTGGGTCATATGCATCGGCCCAATAGACGTGAAAAAGAAACTGGAACTTAACATGATAAGATGTATGTATATGTAATATGTGTATACACGCATTTGAAGTAATAGCCCATATGAAAAGACAATATGGTACTAGAAATATTTAAATTCATTTTCAAAAAAGAATTACATGGGTGATTGGTTTTACTATTTTCTAGAATTTATTAAATGCCTCAAATAATGATGAAAATACATTTATAAGTTTGAAAAGATCTAGATGATAACAAGTTGTTTAATCTAACAAGCATCGCAAAAGCGGAGGAAATTAATTTATCATCCTCAAAAACGTAAAATCTACAGGAGATAACATATGCATTACCGGTAATATTTATTTGAACCATACATTTCAGGTCCCGATCATCAAGTTCATGACCTACTTGGTGTCCCATATATACCTCATGTTCCTGTTCTACATTTCCATCGTGGAGCCATTTGTTCCCATCTATGAATCAACATCCCTCGTCCCCCATTGGTATGAATGGATTCTCCTGGCCTGGCTGTCAGGACTCCTTGTTACAGAACTCACCTCCTCCAATGACAAGCAGGGCTTGGGCTGGATCCGAACTGTGATACTTGCTATATGCGCGGTAATTATTTTTGTGTATGAATGTCAGCAATAGGTGGGTTTCTATGTCACAGACATGATGATAAAATAAAGAGGTCTTAGTACTAATACAGCTTGTGGAAAAGACCTATGTTTTGAGGGAAGAAAGTTGAATGGCAGGATTCTTAGATAGAGCATGTTGTGAGATCTCAACAATAGTGGGACATAGTTTGATGTTTCCGAAGGAATGTAATTAATTGATTAAATTTATCTTTCACAAGTGGTTTTATCTTTGTGAGTATTGTATGTCAATTGTAAGATTTAGTGTTGCGTAATGTTATATGCTCTGCATTTCTATTTTATGATAATAGTTCGCTTTGAAATGCTGCAACATGGAAAGAGCTTTAAAAATGCTTTTTTTAAATAATTATTTTTATTGAAGATTGTTCTATTTTTGGATATATATAATGAAAGATTGCTGAATAGAGACTCTTTAATTTGCTTTCAGATCGGCATTTCTTGTCACATCCTGGCCGCAGCTTTCCATGACAGAGATAGAATGACTATGTTGTACATCCGAAACCAGTTCTGTGCCTGGGCTCTTCTCTTAACCTTTGTGCAACTCTTAGAATTTCTCAGCTTCCATTATTTGTTTGGGCCCTGGGCCATCATCATTCGAGACCTCATCAAAGATCTTGTGCGCTTCCTCGTCATCCTTCTCATCTTCATGATTGGCTTCACCTTTCATCTGACCTCGCTGTACCAGCCCGTCTACTCACCACACGAATCACCACAGGTCAGGTCATGTTGTATTTTTGTTGTGGTTCATGTGGAACTTTAAAAAAAATGATTTAAATGTATGGTTTGAGTTCAAATACCAAAATATGAGAAAATGTGTTGCAAATGTTTCTAGTGCTAGAGGGATGTCTTTGAGACATTTTGATCAGCATGTGGGAATGTGGGGTTTGAATAATGGAAGGGAAGGAAAGGTGTGTATGTGTGTGTAGTGGGGGGTGGGGGAGGCGGTAATTTTGGTTCTTTTAGAATTTGCGAAGGCTTATCCTTTTCAAGAGATTTGTAATGAGTTTTCAAGTCCTATGACAGACAGAAGTATAAAGTAGATCTGCCATCTTTCAAAATGATCTTACAGTACAGTTTGGAAAAGGATGTGAAACTAAACAACTTTCACGCTTTTTTGGGGGCACTTAGTAATTAATAAAATCAGATGTTCTTTAGCAAAGGTGATGTTATGTCTTCAGCACAAATAATACAGCACCTTAGGATGTGATGTGACTGCAATTTTCTCAAGGGAATGATGGTGCACTAAAAGCTACAGCGCAAAGAGCCACATTATGGCATCAATTTTTTTATACCTAGCAAAAATACAATCAACTATTTTGGGTTTTTTAAATGTTCAATATCAAACAGCTTAGTCATTGCCTCTCTTTAATTCCATCCAGATAAATACACGATTGTCTGGTATTTGTAATTCCATCTCATTTATTTGTCTTATCGTCATCGTTTACAGGTTGGAACAGGCCACATTGAACCTCCAAATCTGAGATCCCTTGAAAGCTTTGAGTTCCTCTTCTTTGCTTTATTTGGACTGACAGATCCAGACAGTTTTCCACCAATAAATAGAAGTCCATTTTGGACAATAGGTATTTACATCTGATTCATTTCCTTGGTTTTCTTTTACGATATCATTTTAAAATTTGAGTTATATCCCAGTGCTCTAATGATAATGGATAAACTGTTCAATGGTTGACCCTCGATACAGCTGTCAATTTGGACGATATGGAAATAATAATAATAATATGTAATTTCAAACTATGCATTTGATGTAAAAATGATACCTCGAGTGTATGATATAAGTGAAAAATTTTGCAACTGAACATTGAATGAAAAAAGGCGCTGTTGATAGACTTACCTTCTTAGATCTTTGCTCGGACAGCTTCACACTAAATCATCAACTATAATAGGTACCACATTTTCTGTCCATAAATTGATTAGATTGAACTGACAGCTTAAATGTGTATTTCTTTGCAGTATTGCTCAAGATAGTTTTTGGCACTTACATGATGATAACCTTCATTGTCCTCATCAACTTGTTGATTGCTATGATGTCGGATACATACCAACGCATCCAGCAACAGTCGGATACGGAGTGGAAGTTTGGACGGGCCAAACTCATTCGTACAATGAGCAAATCATCTGCAACCCCCAGCCCCCTTATCATCTTCACAAAACCGATATTCTTTCTCAAAGTAGCACTCAAGTTTAAATGTAAGTGTGTATAAATTCTTAAACATTGTTTAACATTGACCTTTATCTAAATTAAAATGTTATGTCAGATTCTGTGGATAACTAACAAATATTATTATGAAAAAATCGCTTATGGTTAAAATTCTCCTATTCAGGTTTATTCAGTTGTCAGTTGCCTTTTAGTCTTTCTACTTCTACTCCCATTAATCATGATGTCTAGTAGAATAGACTGACACTCTCGCAGTTTGGCCATCACTATCTTTACTTGATGCAATACCATTGATATCTGAATTGAACTTTTACAACTGAGATGCGAAATAAAAAAAAAAAAAGAAGTTTTGCAGCAATTCCCGACACATTGTTTTGGCTCATTTTACGACTGTGTTGCATTCAGGTAAATTCTGGAGTCCCATGATCGGGACGTACCTCAATGAAGACGAGAATGATACCGCATCCATGGCCCACTCCACAGACAACTTTGGGGGGTCTGCAGGCTCCAAGATGTGGAAACGTAAAGACAGTGACAATCAGGAAGGTATGTAAAAAAAATCAAGTCTTGTTTTTGTTTTGTGGCCTAGATGTACTAGTGGCACTGATAAGCAATATTTAGCCCAGCTCTATGTCAAGACTTGCATGGTAAACAAGGCATCTTCATGACCATGCAAATGCAGATTGCTAAATGACCCAAAGTTGCATGATTACAACCCAGCACCTTGCATATCTATCTGAACATAGAGCTGTAGACTTTCTATTGATCAAGAACTAGAGATAAGAGGGAAATCAGTATTAAAACTTGGATGCACATCGGCCCTCAAAACACATTTTTACTAACATTGCATTCATCTTTGAACAATTTAATAACGGTAGTCTCTTTGATGTCTTTCTGATCATTTTTCATTGGCGCAACTCATTTTGACCGGAAAATCAAATATTCTGGTAGGAGGTTAGTCTAATCATTATGAATACCCAACCGTTTCCACATTGCAGTGAAATGAAAAGGTATATTTAACTTTTACATTTTAGAATATATTATATTTAGTTATCATTTTCTTCTCCCAGATTAATGCGCTGGTCAAATAAAACAATAAAGTGTTTATTTAAATGATATGAAGTTTACACATTGCAGGTTGAAACTTGAAAAGGTTAAAATGTTTATACATTGTTTTCACTCTCTTAGGAATTCATATTGAAGAGGTAGTGGACTGGAAAATGGTGTCTCACCGCTACTTGGTCATGCAGGGATCTAAAGATTTGGACACAGATATCAGCAAGAAATTGGACATGATGAATGGGGGGGACAACCCGATGGGAGACTGATGAAATGGATTCTTGATATCATCATTTCAATACCTCTTTGGTAAAATTCCCACAGTTTCTATAGCTGTCTGGTGAACACCTGAGGCTACAATACCATGTTGTCTGTTACAGATATGAGTAATATTGAACAGTATAATGCTTCTTGTACCAAAGAAGGTTTATTGGCACAGTGGGCTGATCCCCTGCTTGCCTTAAATACCTTGATCCATGTGTACTAGTGTGGCACAGACTTGTACTTAACCTGGATACGTTTTACCTGGGTCTGCGCATCGATGCCTTCTGCCTTGTACACTGTCCTGGTCCCTACACTGTTTAATTACGGTACTTATAGGGAAAGATAACAAACAAACCATTATTATTGTTATTATTATTATTATCATTGACATTATTATCATCACCATTATTATTTTTATCATTGTTATCATTACCATCATCATCATCATCATCATCATCATCATCATCATCATCATCACCATCGTCATCATCATTATTTTCGTAATATTCCATCAGCGATAAGAAGTGTAGACTATCCAGGGCTTTGAGTTACGAGAGGATATAATCACTTTGATCCAGCACCTTGGCCGTGCTTAGGGGCGCATCCTTGACCATAATAATCACCACGGACACCCGTCCTTACTCGGACTTAGGCCGTGTCTCTATGATTAACGGACGGCAAGAGAAGACGATATGAGTTCCAAGACAGTAGGTGCCCTTCGACTCTCGACTCTCGCATAGATCCAGTGGACGGGAACCAAATTCTAAGGTGTGGTAGTCAATAGAAGATGTTTTCAATATAAAAAAACATAATATACACGGATAGGGGGAAACAAACAAGTGTATCGAAAGCCGGGGTTCCAACCCATACCTGCAGTTCCACCAACCACAGGCGGTCTCTTTACCAACTGAGCTCAATAAACTGAGAGTTGATAGCGAGTAGTTGGTCTGCCGTTGTCCCTTTCTGACACCGCAAAATATTGCCACCATCATTGTGTTTACCGACAGAGTCCGCTCCCTTTTCATTTATTTAAGGAATAGTGTAGAAAAGGGTCAAATAGAGAGGAAGGAAAAAACAAAACGAGCAACGTGAAGAAGAAAGAAAAGAAAATCACAGTAAAGATAGAATTAATCCTCTAAAGACACAAGCTAACAGTGACTTAACAAGGCTCGCAGGGTTATAGACAGTGACTTTTCCCTGGCTACATAATAGGATATAATATGACGCATAAAAAAAGTAATCGCATTTGCTGGTAGTAATGATCGTGTCGCATATCGCCTTTGCTGGCCATAAATCTGTTTGTACAAGTTCTACAAGGAAACAAAAGGGGCTTCTTCCTCTTTATTATCCTGTGGTTTTGGATGAGGCATTCCGTCCGTTTTCAGTCTTTGGTTTGTTTGTTTATTTAACCGTAAATAGAATCCGTGGGGGTGATCAAGGAGATTTACAATAGTAACAAATAAACTTCAAAAATATATCCTTTTTTTTTACATAGTGTGGGCAATTTGGATATCCAGAAAAGTTTCTTGGTTATTTCTAGGTTTCGTGGTGTATTATATTACGCATTTGGGTTTGCTTTTTTTATTGTTGTTGTTGTCGTTGTTGTTGCTGTTGTTGTTGTCGTTGTTGTTGCTGCTGTTATTGTTGTTGTTGCTTTTGCGTTGTTAGGTTGGCTTGTGAGTTTTTTTTCTAATGTTTGCTGTTAGAGGTGGAGTGAGAGGGTTCATCTCCTTCAATGACATTCTTTGACAATAGATTTATATATTTAGACAGCATAATGTCACGGCACATAATTTGCCTTTCACGAGTCTTGTCTGATATGTTTAGAGGAATTCTTTTGTTTTGTATCGAAAATGTCTGTTGAAGTGAGGCATTCTTGTCATTGATTCACTTCTTATCTCCCCTTAAGCCTGCCTTTCGTCGGACGTGTTTTGGCAACCACCGGTCGTACGTGGTCTATATATTTATTTGAATTGTAACAAAGCTATATATATA
>JARFNW010146380.1:4999-30165 GCA_031763155.1 Dirona albolineata | reverse complement strand
GGAGCCCTTGGCGGAACATTCGTCGGAGCACTTCGCGGAAAATAAAACAGCGTAGAGAATAAGACGTCTTGTAACTGGGGGCGGGGACGTCCTAATGACAATTATTTTATTGTCTGAAATCAGACAATTGTCTGAACATTTACAGGTCTGAATACAATATAAAAAGATACGCCTTAATTTTCTTTTTGAAAGTTCCAAGGAAATCACCTACATTCTCTCAAAACATAGAGGGCAAGATATTCTTTACAGTTGGACCGAGAGAAGAAATGGATCTATCATCAAATTTATTTTTTGATTTTGACACTCACGATTTTGTTTAGGTCTTTTGAGAACCTCAAATTTTTATGTCCTGGTTAGTAGAGTGTCATGTGTTTTGAAAGATATATGACGGAGCTATCGCTGACAGACATTTAAACATTATACAGGCGGCTTGAAAAATAATGTTTTTCTATGGGCAACCACTTTTGTTCATTTTTATAGGTATTCATATATGAGAAGTTGGGATTAAATCGGTTCTAATGTCACTCCACAGCCATTTTCTTGCTATATAATGTATATCAAAGTTAATGTAAGAAGACACGCTATAGGCAACTAAAGTGATAAAACTAATAACACACCATAATTTCATGCTGGTAAATGATGTGTGCTGTACTGCACATACATCGGTTGGGCCAAAGGCAGACAAGAGGTTGGGTTAAAATAAAGTGTCCTAACTTAATATGAAATCTCTTCTGCACTGACACACATCTCTTGTGCCAACATGACGAGTTCTGACCAGTGTCCCAATCACTCACTACATTGGTTTAGTTTATGTTAACATTAAAATTTTAGCGTTTTTGTGTTTGGAAAGCTTCACAAACCATATCACTCAACCACTTCTCTTTCTTTCTTGATCAATTTAATTTTTGTACCTTTCGGTGTAAGGCTTTTAATAGCAAACAAACTTTCGCCACTGGTTTCTATCCAATGTCTTCCTTTTTGCATCTACAAACTTACACCCCTTATTTTTTATGGTTTCTGTAATTACTTCCTGCCATGTTGTTTTTGGTCTACCTCTAGGTAATTTCCCTTGCTGTTTACATTCTAATATTTGTTTTGGTATCCAACTATCATCTTAAAGTCCATTTAATAAAATAGAGATGAGAACAGTGCGTCCAATTTTATAAGTATATTATTATCAATAACTACTTCACGCCCATTCGTCATCTTGAATTAAATGTATCATTGTTTCAATTGTTGCCAAGGTCGCAGCTCCCAGTTGTCCCGCAACTAGGGTAACAGCAAAGTGTTTATCAGTGAAATGTATGGACCTCATGGTACATTGTTGTCCAATTTACTGGTAAAGGTGTTTGGACGCGGTGGGCTCATCACCTGCCCGTTTTATATTCATAATTCAGAGTCTTTCTAGTCATGTGTTAGGTGATGAGTGGTGTAAGTTCTCATTGCCATTTGGATTCACTTCCATTTGCCATTTTCGCTCTTCAGAGCTTGTGACATAATATGGCTGGCCCCTACACCGCTTTTGTGGCATAACGGGACTCGATAAAACAACAACAATGTTTTCAAAATTGAATGCTCGGTTGGTTTTCATAATGTGTTAAAAAAAACCCACGGGTTTGTGTATTTTCAATCGCTATATTCCTTCTAATAGTAAGGTCAGTTATCTTAATCTAAGGCAATACCATATGCTACATGAATTAAATAGCTCCCACGTTGTAGATGAATAATAAGGAGTTAAAGATGCGCTAAATGGCAAATATTGGAGGACCGTTCGACGCCAAACGCTTACGGATTTTTAAGCTTTTACCAAAGTCCGCTCAAAATGTTACAGTTCGTCGACCAGATAAAGGATATATTATATCCACGCCCCCTCCCCACACACTAACAGAAAATCTTTACTCTCATGACGAAGGAGACAATCTACAAGATAATTTATATCTTTGCCTGCAAAGGCATGAGGAAAGGGAAAGCTGTTGGCTAAGATAATGATATACCAGTTGAGTTAATTGATGCCCTGGGTGGCCTTGAAATATATATACTGACAAATTTTACATCGTATTTTGGTCATGTATTGAAAATCTCATATTTAGCAACCAGCGGATTAAATGGAGGTAAACATAGGAAATCTATCATTGGGCACTAGAGGGTTAAGTTAATTAGCTTCGATCGGCTGACAAGACAAAACAATAACGTTTCTGCCATGGCCTTTATGAATCGACGAACAATTATTATGGAACGATAGACAGTCACAAGTAATACATAGACATGATCGGGGGTGGGGGTGAGGAAGGGGGAAGGAAGAAGACTAAAGTGAAAGAAATATATAGAGAAAGACGTCCAAGGGGGCCGTATTAACAGACCATACGTTAAGTGTTAGAACATTTTGGCACAACCTTATTGCAGTGAGTTATACTCACAACATTGCATGTTTCATTGTATTACTCATGTAATTTTTAAAATATATAATTGTGGCAAAATGTGCTAACAGTTAACCTATGGCCTGTGAATACCGGCGCTTGTCCAGCGCCCGTAGTCACGGACCGTAAGTAAACTGTGTTTTCTCACTTTAGTACAACAATTTTGCATGGAATCATACTCACACCATTATATTATTATTATATCCATCATAATAATCACGTGATGTTTTGAGTATAAATTATCACTTCAACAGGATTGGGCCCTGCGCCCGTATTCACAGACCGTACGTAAATTGTTAGCATACTTTGACATATCTACTCATTTCACATTGAATTACACTCGCAACATGACGTAATCACCATAATAATCACGTGATGTTTTTAAAAGTATAAATCACATCAATAAGATTGTGCAAAAATATGATAACAATTTACGTACGGTCTGTGTATACGACCACAGGTACTAAAAGATTTTAATCAAGGTTCTATTTCCATGTTTCTACATCATAAGGTTACTTCGTTGATATACATTTTTCTATGGCCACATAGTGCAGTGAGTTCATTTCCAATGGTATGCAGTACATGCATGCTCTGTTTCCTTACTGCACGTACTCTAGATAGTGGGCTGGAAACAACTTTACGTTTGTGACCTTTCATCGTGTCGTGGCCTGACGGAGTGGAAATATCACTACTCGTCTATGTGATAATGATCTCTACGTGCGGGCTCATCTTTTCGTAAATTTCAAATCACAGTCTTCCTTTCTGCGATATGACTTGTGGGGCGGGCCTTGAAAATTTGTAAAGATAATTTTCGAATACCCCATACTTTGTTTGCTAATTATGTAGAATGCTGAATTATAACATATTTTCTGTAATTTAAAAAAAACATTATCAGAAGAAACATTATCAGAGAGACTTTCAAAACAAAAATTACGATTTTTAATCAGCCTATACAGATGGCGTTGAAATGTTAGCTTTCGGGAATAGAAAATGTCAAAATTCACATTGTCATTGGTTTATGACTGTTTCTAGACTGTAGACGGGCACACATCTCGTAGTAGGGCAAGTGATCGCTACATTTCATTGCGTTAATGGCAATAATTAACTTTAGGTTTTCAGATACAAAGCGGATACAGACTCACTCCAATCGCTTTATATTTATTTAAAGGTGGAATCAATTCAATAACATTGCAACATGACCCAAATGTCTCGTTTACTAATAAATGCCAGACATTAAAATTTGAACCTTCACCATTCGGTACAATTCATGAGTTTTGTTTTATAAGACTGGCACATAATATAACCTCTTTGAACTGGTCTCTCATTGGAAGGTTGTTCTCAACTCTCATAAATATCAGCATTATCACCACCACCATCACTATAATCAGCAAGCACCGTCAGCACCATCACTACCACCACAACCACCACCACCACCGCGAGACATTCCCAGGGGGTGATATCTGAGCTGTTTCTCGGATATCAAAACCTTAACTTCCGAATACTTTCTCTGGTCGTTAGGCATAATATGATATCTAATTATTGGTTGATATTTCTATCTTTGGAGAAAGTACGAAATAGGAAACCCATTGTCTTTAATAGAATGATGCATAATTAACATACGTTTTGCGATCCGTCCACATGAGTCGGAAGTCGGAGCTTTGTCTTACGGAGTGATTGGTGAAATGTAAAAAAGCTTACATTTTCCTCTTTCGAGTGGCTAAAAGAAATTTAATCAAGTACAGCGGGTCACAGCTTAAAAAGGCTCGTCACATTTCTAAATAACTGTGTTGCAAGTTTTACATCGATAACTCACAATCGTTTCAATAGATCACTTAAATAGTGTGAAAAACGACACACACAGTTTGAGAAACATCGAAGCATAGAAAGGAACAATAGGAAACATGATGTTCTGAGCGTAAAACGAAAAGCATGGAAATGGAGAAGGGACTTGAACGATTTGGGTTTTAATGAGCATAAATGATTGATATCAAGGCTTCATAGATCATGAGCATTAACTGTTGGTAGTAGTATACTGCTGCTACATCTCCAGATTGAAACGGTCAATCCATTTTTAAAAAATCTCCGCCGCATTTTATGACTGTTTTGAAACCTCCAGGTAGTGTTCAGTGGTCTCTGCTTTTTCGTGACATCGGGAACAAATTGGCGTATCTTTCTGCTGCCATCTGTGCATATGCAGTTCTGGTATGCCCAGTCAGTAATCGGTTTGAGCTGACCCAGTATTTTCTTTCCGTGTCAAAGCCTGGAAGCCTGGAGGTTGGATCATCGATCAGTTGCCCACCTTGAGGGGAATCATTTTTCCACTCTCTTTTCCACTGATCGGTGGCGCAGTGACTAAATCACTCGCCTTTGGTTTGAGAGGATTCGGGTTCAAACCCCGGTGGAAGCACTGGTTTTATTCTCAAAACCTCGGTCCCACTGTGCGGTGCTGCTCTGCGGTTGACGCCTGGGTGATGATTCCGGTCTACCCTCGGAATAGACCCTAAAGACAAATTTCCCTCTGGGATGAATAAAGGGAATTCTTTTTTATATATTTCTTTTTTTAAAAATTATTATTTAGATCGTATCTGGCTTGTTCTGACTGATGAAATGGTTTCCTAACGCTAATTAACCTGATTGGGTTACAGACTATTTCGGTACTTCTCCTACCTGTGATATCAACAAGTCATTTATGTCTGGGCATGCACGGCTAATTTCAAACAAAAAATTACAATCCATACACAAATTTACAAGCGCTGTGTCTTACCACAAAGAGATCCTTTGTTTCATAGTTTCGTTGATTCTGAACAAAAAAATAGTGAAATGATGTTATTTAGATATCACTTAGAATCCTATTGACTAAAATAAAAATGATAACAAAACTATTTACAAATACTGTCGTCAAGAACTTTGAACCCTAAAATTTACATGTGCAAGGAAACATTACAAATAAAACGTATATATTAGCATTTGGGAAAATATAAACTTTTAAAGAAAATGGCTGATGATCACTTTTCACGACAAATTTACAAAATAAATGAGGTAAAATAACCAGCAGACGTTAATGAGACTGCTACATTAGAATCAAAATCGCCCTGCATTTAGCGAACACTTAAAACATTTCTATAGTACAATGTTAAATGACAATGTTATAGGCTAGCGAAAGTGCATGAGACGGTGGCCTGCAAAGCAAAGAGAAGAAGAAGATAAAAAGAAGAAGAACAGCAAAGAGAAGAAGAAGATAAAAAGAAGAAGAATAGCAAAGAGAAGAAGAAGATAAAAAGAAGAACAGCAAAGAGAAGAAGAAGAAGAACAAGAACAAGAACAGTAAAGAGAAGAAGAAGAGAACAAGAAGTAGAACAGTAAAGAGAAGAAAAAGAAGAGAAGAAGAAGAAGAGAACAAGAAAAAGAACAGTAAAGAGAACAAGAAGAGAACAAGAAGAAGAACAGCAAAGAGAAGAAGAAGAAGAAGAGAACAAGAAAAAGAACAGCAAAGAGAACAAGAAGAGAACAAGAAGAAGAACAGCAAAGAGAAGAAGAAGAAGAGAAGAAGAAGAACAGCAAAGAGAAGAAGAAGAAGAGAAGAAGAAGAAGAACAGCAAAGAGAAGAAGAAGAGAACAAGAAGAAGAACAGCAAAGAGAAGTAGAAGAGAAGAAGAAGAAGAGCAGCAAAGAGAAGAAGAAGAGAACAAGAAAAGAAGAAGAAGAAGAACAGCAAAGAGAAGAAGAAGAAAACAAGAAGAAGAACAGCAAAGAGAAGAAGAAGAGAACAAGAAAAGAAGAAGAAGAAGAACAGCAAAGAGAAGAAGAAGACGAACAGCAAAGAGAAGAAGAAGAGAACAACAAGAAGAACAGCAAAGAGAAGAAGAAGAGAACAAGAAGAGGGGAAGAAGAAGAACAGCAAAGAGAAGAACAACAAGAAGAACAACAAGAACAAGAAGAAGAACAACAAGAACAAGAAGAACAAGAAGAACAAGAAGAACAAGAAGAAGAACTAGAAGTAACTTACATTGTTGTTATTCATCCTTTTCCCCTTCATGTGCATCACCTTCATGGCCTCCACACTGGGGGCAGCGATAAAAACAACAAAGGGACGGAACTCAGGGGACATCAAAAACTTGAGCGACTGAAAAAAAAAGAAAAATTCAATCAAACTCAACACTTATCGTTTGACTTTACTGACTTAAAGCATTCCACTTTCACTAGCAAATTCGTCGGATTTCGCAGCTTCTTTTTACGTTGAAAAAATGCAATGTTATTATTATGTCATATTAAAATGTGCTGCCTAGAGTTTTTAAATTCAAGATTCAAATTTTTAGACATGTATGATCTTTTGGTAATCTAATGTTACATGTAAAGCGCCCAGAGCTTGTTGAAAATGAGAAGTGGCACTACAAGAAATGTGCATTATTATTATTATTATTATTTTATTTTTTTTATTTTATTTTTATTTTTATTTTTTATTCATTTTTTTTTTTATTATTATTATTATTATTATTATTATTTATTTATTTTTTTATTTTTTTATTGTTATTATTATTATTATTATTATTATTATTATTATTATTATTATTATTATTATTATTATTATTATTATTATTGTTATTATTGTTAAAGGGAAGGGGTGTGGCAGAAAAGTATTAATTAAATTTATTTACTGAAGTCTGTAAAAAACAAAATGCCACTCAGACGCCTTCTTTGCTTTTGGTCTGGCTAGCGTAGTGGACTTCCTCTATGCTGACTAGATCAAAACACATTTTAAGAACTGGCAGAAAGGATCTTATTTTGAATCTAGTTTTGTTAACATTTCTTTTAACAAGTCTCAGGTTGTGTCTGAGGGATGTTCATTGCAACTTACTATTGCCTTCTTCTATATATATATATACACAGCTGCCAACCATTCCGTATAATACTCGTTCCGTATTTGACTCCCTGTGTCCGCAAGTCCGTATTCACCGTTGAGAATCTGTATTTGTCATTTTTCGTTTTCCCCCCCACTATTTTGTTTCTAAACATGCAAAGTATGCGCAATTTCTTTGGTATCAAACAAGTATGAATACGATTAGTACAATCAGCTAGTCTAGTAATACTAGTATACTCTGTCGACACATTGTCAGCAGTAATTAGTTCAGAGTATAGCAGTGATGTTGCTTTTCTGCGGATGAATTTCATGTCAGCGCCAGGGGTGAAATTTTTCGTCTCCTTGGTTCATCGGTCGTGGTATATTATGTGAATCATGAACCTGACAGTATTTGCCACCCCCCATCCACGATCCATAAGAAAAGCCATGTAAGCAGGGACCAACAATGCAGAGGTCTCTGCTATACTAATGAGGTCATTTTGTGATAGGAACAGATGGGCGGGGATGGAGGTCGGCTGATGTTCTACGCGATGACAGAAGTGTCATAACGGCGACTTCCATCGATCCATATTATCGAGAAGATCGTCAGTAATAGTAGCATTTTAAATAAATTGTAGCCATCCGAAGTTGAACGAAAATTCCGTATCTTGGACATTATAATTTGACTTTAGTCATGGAGATGCCGTTTCGGTCATGGTTTTGTTTACTTTCGTTTTCTCTTTTGCGTGTTGACATCCTTTTTTAAAACCCGCTACCAGCAATTTCAATTAGTTATCAACGATTACTTTTGGACTTGTTCCTAGATTTAGCGTCAGTGGTTATGATTATTGTTATTGAAAATGAAACTCTAATATATACTGAATTTATTTTGCCTCACTCGCCGCATGTGGTCATGCCTAAACGCATGAGTCTCATGATGAGGAAAGCAGGACTGGCTAAATCCCCTCTGTCAGACTATTAAATTACATTTTCAAAGTATTTAATTTTTTTACTACTGAGGTTATATGCCTTTTCAAAATCGCATATCCGCGAAATTTCAGTGGTTTTCAACATTTTGAATTTAGACCCCTGTACTAAAAAATAAATATCTAGCTTATTTGTTCCCGTTACTTTCCAATTGCAGCATTGTTAGCATGGATTATATAAGTAAGTAATGACATGGCGCACTGGTTCTCGGGACGGGAGAGTGTTTCGGTTTTTTTTGTTTGAAAAGTTAGCAGCTATGTATATATATATACAGTGTTAGATTTTGTTTGATGATACTAACTGATCTTCTTTCATTCTTCCTTTGAAGTGGACGTTGACCAGGATGATGAGGAGGAGAGAGAAGGGAGAAATGTCCGTGGAGAGGACACAAAAACTGCTTCTTCCGAGTGTCAGGATTCAGACGGTGTCCTTACAGATCGTCGAATCGGTCCAAAGCTCAAATTCACCGCAAGGAAACATTTTCTAACGCCTGCCTATAACGAAGAAGAGAAGTCTGTGGATTCTCCAGGAGAGGAGGACTCTACTGTGCCTGTCCGCATACAAAATGTGACATTGTGTAACCCAGAGTCGGAGGATGAGACGAGCGATGAAGAGGAAAAGGAGGACGACGATGATAACGGTGGTAATGGTAAAGAGGATGACGATGATGATTTAGATGTGCTAATCGTAGGCTCGGACAATTCAGATGATGAGAGTTCAAGTTCTTCCAAATGTCAAAGCCCCATCAGTGTCATTTCTTTAGGGTCTGACTCGGAAGATGACGATTCCACCGGTAAACCATGGGCTTTTGACACAGAGAAAGATGAGAAACCAGATTTAGACGACCTGAAGTCAAAACCAGATCAGCCCCAGTCATCTCCGCTAGGGAACGCTTGTTCAGATGGAAATGTTGAAAAAATTCCTGCCACTTCCAAGAATGAACTGTTTCCGTTTCAGAGCCTCACGATGGAGACAGGAGTCGTGTCTATTCTGAAGGATAAGTCACAAAAGTCGGATCAACCGTCAACTCCGATTAAAAAGCTTGTGGACTCTGTGGAAGACGTCATAGTCATTTTGGACACGCCGGAGAAGATCTCAAACGATGAAGGTATTAGTAATGCAAAGCTTGACCGACTTCGGGCAGGGTCTGGAAAAGAATTGGAAACCGGTGAACGTGTGAATGAAAAGGAAAGAGAGGGTAGGCAAGTCGGTGACAAGTCAAAAAGGGAAGAAAGATCGGAAAAGAAGACAGGAGATCCTGACAAATCAATCAAGTCTAGCCAAGACAGGGGACATTGTGGTGGTGGTGATGCTATATGTGTTATAATGGAGGTAAGGTCGGACAGAGTGAACCAAGACCAGTGGAAAAAAGACGAGTATTGGTCTGTGTCAGAAGATGAAAATACTGGTGAAGATGGCGTGAGTGACACGAAAGGAAGAAAAGATGTCGACAGTTGTGAAGTGAATGGGAAACGCGGAGGTAAGAACGGGGACGGAGATAAATGTGAATCCGCTGAGACTGAGAGTGAAAAATGTGAGAAGGGTCAAGTTGTTGGTAATTCAACGGATGGCGCCTGTGTTGTGGCGGAAACTAAGTCTGATAAGGAAGAGAGCGACGTTGGTAAAAGAGATGAAAATTTGTCACAAGACGACGTAATTGTGTTGTCGGGCTGTGAAGGAGTAAGTAGCGATGCTATGGTGGAAGGTAAAGGACGAGTGGAGGGGTGTGATCAATTGGAGGACAATGTTTGCTCTACGAAAGATGATGGTTTGGCTGATGGGGTGAGTGGTGCTATTGAGAAAGATGATGTTGTCGTGGTGAACGGAAAGGAGAAAGCAATGGATGAGTCGGAACAAGCCGAAGAAGCCGGTGATTCAGGTTGTAGTGACGTACAGCCCCCTGCTGTAAAGTTAAAGACTGGTTTTGCCAGTGACCAGAGTGATGGGAGTCGTTCTGAGGCAGAAGATGTCATGATTGTCGAGAAAGAGATTTCCGAGGATGAAGGAGGGGTGCAGAGAGGAGGGAAAGTGAGTGGAAAGAATGAGATGAAAGGAGGCGTGAAAATTAGTGGATTAAATGGTGATAAAGATGGAGATGGTGAAATAGAGGAGGAGGGGAGGGTGTCCGGGGATGAATGTGGTGGCGAGGAAGGAGATGATAACGGTGATGTTGGACACAGTGAAGGGAAGGAGCAAGAAGAGGAGGTTGAAACAGATGTGAGTGTTGTTGGTGAGAGCAGCGGTTTGGACAAAGAAATGGTGGATAAGGGAGAGAGGGAGGAGAGTGGCGAAGAGGTTGAGGGGAGGTTGGATAGGGATGTGCAACTCCACGACGCGATGGAAGACAACAAAGGTGGGTTTGTGTGGGATGATGACGTAGAAAACGAGGATGCTGAGGGAGTGGAAGACAAGGAGGAAGTGTCAAGGGGAAATGAAGAAGTGGACGAGATGGAAGGGGTTGAAGAAGAGACGGGTGAGACTGGATTTGACGGAGAGGAGGACGGGGGTGAGTCAAAGAAAGGAAGGAAGAAGGATGGAGATAAAAGAAAAGATGACAAGATGGCTGACGATGATGACGTTTGTGTCGTGGAAGGATCAGATGTTAGCGAGAGCGTCCTTGGGTTGGACGAGTCGAAGAAGAGTAGTAGTACCACTTCAGTTTTAAAAGAGAAGGGCGAGGAAGATGATGTGATAGTGAGTAAAATAAAGTCAGATAAGGACAGAGGTGATGCCGGTGGAAAGAATGAATGTGACAAAAGAGACGAGGCAGCCTCTGGTGGTGAGCCGGGGAAGGATGGCAAACTTGGAGGTGAGAGTTTGAATAATGGCAATGATAAACTGGAGGAAAATTCTGAAGAATGGAAAGTCGGTGAAAGTGAAGAGTTTGAGGTTTACGTGGATCGAGGGGACGAGGAGGAGGAGGAGGATGTTTTCAATTCAATTGCCAAGCTGTGTAATTCTATCATTCAAGATGACGCTGAAGTGAAGAGCGAAAACTCCAAAGAGTCTGAGGGTAAAAAAGGTGACAATGATGATGGTGAGGTAACGGCGCTGTCTGGGTGTGAATCAATTTCAAACGACAAAGTGGATGATGATAGTAAAGAGAAAAAAGGGGCAACTACTACCACACCAGAAAAAGATGTAGAAAATGTTGACGAGTCTGAAAAGAAGAAGGGGTCGGAAAAGGACAATGGCCTGAAGGCGAAAGATGAGACGAGTGGAGAAGGAACGGACATGGAGAAAGAGGACGGTGAAGAAATAATGCAGGTGTTGAAATGTACCCGGTCTAAAGAAGATGACAGAAAACTGGTTGACGAGCTGATGAAGAGTGCGATAGCAGTGACAAAGACTCCCCGCAGCAAGAGGAAATTGGAAGGATTTGAAGGGTCTGAAACCGTGGGAGTTGGGGCGGACAAGAACGAAGAGAATGACGACTTGGAAATCACAAACGTGGAGTTTGTACCCCCGCCGGCGAAGAAAACCAAAATGGTGCATCCAGTTTCACAGCCCTTCCCAAACGTCCACAATCCGAACGGAATTCGTCCCAAAGGAAGCAAAATTGTATTGGTTTGCCCTCGTCTTTCTCACCCGCATGGTCACCCTTCTCTAGTCAGCAGCAAATCAACCATACGATTTGGAGGGCGCGGCGGTGCCACAGCCCCAATGCACAGCGGCGGAAACCACAATCAGATCAGGGGCAGGATGGGCCCATCGAAAACGGCTAAATCAGGTGGCATTAACTGGGATCTGATCCGTGCTTCATTGCCACCCATGCCTCCGTCGGCAAAAGGTCACAGTGCGACCACCCCCAAATCCATCCCCCCATCGCGAGATCAGAAACCCTTTGTCCTCAATCCGTCCACCAATCCCACCAATAGGGCAGCGCCCCAAACCTACGGTCGCTACGTAGCACCATCATCATCACCATCATCATCCCAGTGGTCAAACAGAGGAAGGCGTCCAAACCACCCCCACCCCAGTCATCCTATTCGTAAAACAGTCACTACTACATATCCTGGCAATGACGCCAAATCATTTCCTTCATACCAAATTCAGTCCAGGCAGTTCACAGCCAATAGGCGTAATTCTCCCGTCAAACACACTCCCATTCCCTCCCTTGGTCCGCGGGTACCAATACCTCACATTCCGTCTCAGTTGTCCATGAAAATGGCCACCAGTGCAGTCCCGCCTCGCACCCATAATCCCTCTCCCAGATTTCCCCACTCGTCCCCTTCTCCGAGACACAGTAGCCAAAACCCCAGATTCAAAATCTTGACCCCATTACGTCAAACATCTGCGCCCAATCAACTTCGGAAGAGGGTGAAAGACACAAATGCCTATGTGGCAGCTCAACAAAAGAAGATTGATGGATTGGTGATGGTTTTAGATGATTCAGACGAGGACGAAAGCAAAAACTCCCCAAAACAGGACAAGACACTTGCTGAAAGTGGATCTTCATCTACCCCTCCAAAACCTCAGTCTACAGCAAAACCTCATTCTACAGGAAATACTCAAAGACAGTTGTTATCTTCTCCAAAGAAGAGTTCTCCGGTGGGAAATGGTCAAAGGCCATCGGTGCCTTCCCCAAATATGAACCTGTCTTCTAGTAATAGTCCAAAATCGTCTCCTTCTGCAGGACAAAGTCCAAGACCATCCGTACCTTCTTCGCAGAAGAGTCCAACCACAAGTTCACCGGCTGCAATGAAGAAGACAGGCAAAAAAAGCGGTGGAGTCATTGTTCTCTCTGATTCAGAATGACTAAAGAATATCAGTTTTGTTTCTTTGGCCCTAACAACATTGCCGCTAAATGTTTTCCCTAAAAACATGTCCTTGTTGCCACCCGTTTTCACATAAAAAAAAAGAAGGGAAAAAATGCAAAAAGTACAGATATAATAACGCTACAGTTTCAGGTGTTGAGTTGAAACAAGTACGTCTTGCACTGTTTAGTTCTACACTAGGTGCTTTATATATATTTCTTTGCATTCTGTCCTTTTATTTCAGATCGCCAACTTCTATGTATGGTCAGTCCTCATTCACTTAAGTTTTCACAGAAAATCAGAAAATTACATGATTTGCAAATATATCCCAACCCCCCCCCCCCCAAAAAAAAAAGAATATTCAAAAAATCACACAATTCAAAAACTAACGTTATGACACTTTTACTTTTAGTTAGCATTCACCTTGTGTGGGCTGTCATCGGAATTTGAATAATTGTAGTCTATTCATTATGATCCATAATTTCAAGCTTGTTTTACACATTATGGAAACAGCATACGGAACAGTGTGGAGAATGAAATGAATATTCGGATTTGGTAAAAACCATGAAAATGAAAATGAGTTGGAAAACATGAATAGGAAACCAAAGGTCAAAAAGTAGATTGTTGACTTTACAAAGAGAAATAATCTGGGAAAAGAAATTAATGTCCAGAGTTTTTGTTGTGTAAATCATTGAGCTCCAATTCATTTACGTTGTTTTAATTTAGAGACAAATATACCAGTCAGTGTGTAAAAGTACTCTGCGTGGTTGCTTAGTCAAGAGCAGTTGAATTTTGTTTGTTTGTCTATGATGATAAAACTTTTGAAGTAAATTCTTTGTGCCAAATAGTTCCATCAGTCAAGTCAAATCCTGTTGGACAGCCTCAAACTTTGACATTTTTTTCTTCTTAAATCCATGATTTTGTCGGTGGGGCGCTTTTTGACTTTATGTTTATAGTATCGCTGTGATTGGTGGACCGTGGCACCTGGGGCCGTATACACAGACCATACGTTAAAGGTTAAGACATGTGTGCAGGCTGAAAATCACTATTGTCACGTTATGTTGTGAGTAGAATTAATGCAATACGAGTGTGCCAAAATATGCTAACAGTTAACGTATGGTCTGTGAATACCGGCGCTGGTGTACCCCACAGTCACACAAAAGCTGTTGTGCGATCTAAGGGACCCAAGTTTGAGAGAGCACGTGGTCGCAGAAAGAGCAGAGGATACAAGGCATAAAAGAAAAATAGAAACTTGGAGCTGTATTGATGGGATTTCATTTCCTATGTTTATTGTGACAATAAACAGAATGTTAAATATAATTTCTCTTCTTGTTTTATTTGAACCTGAGCTGTTCTACTTTTAGATGTTTATAAAATGTGGCATTTCATTGATAAATGAAAATGTTCAGTTAAACTGAATGTTCCCATAGAAAGTTAATGAAGAGGGAGCGGGCACTGATGGTCAAGTAGACAAAATGATAGTGGGATAATGTAACAGTGCCAGTGAGAGACAAGAACAGAAAATTGAAAGATTTTCGTCGACCGGGGGAATCGAACCCATGCCTGCCACTGCCACGGCAACTCCGCCTCGCCGTAAACAGAAAACAGCCCACTACCTCAGGACTAATCCGCCACCCCGAATACACCATACACAGTGAGAGGGTATATTCCATACAAAATCTCAATATTTTCTGATAACAAAACAGGATCGAGACTATCAATCAACCTTTTGTCACAACTTATTGTTCACTGAAAAAAACAAACCGGTACTGGTCTCATGAAAGGATATTTTTTTTTGCTCAGTTTCAATGGTGATGCTCTTTCTTTTGATATTTGAATTCATCTTGACTTAGTGTTGATTGGGAACAGACCCACTGTGTTTTGGTTGAGTAAAATTACTGATCAATGTGTTGTGGTAACACTGGCAAGTTCTCTCACTCCTTTGTAAAGCAGATAACGTGGGGGTGGGAAGGGGTCACCGTAAAGACCTGTTGATCGGGAAAACTATTTTTGGTGTTAGTACACATACTGGTGTGCAAAACCATATCTGAACAAAAGAAGTCCACTGCTTGACTACAGTAGAACTTGAATCCAACGAACTCACAAAGAACACCTTACATTCAGTTCAGTGAACTGAGGAAAATTCCTGGGGTTTTTTTTCCGTCATTGACTTCGGTAAAATATATTTTATTGAACAAACTAATCTCAGACCCACCCTCGGTTCCGACGAGCCAGAAGTGTAGAGGGAAGGCTTATGCCCTTGGCTCCAACAGACTATTAACACTGACTGAGCTAGTTCGTTGAGTCCCGAGTTCTACTATACTTGCTTTTTTGTCTACCAAGAAAAGACAACCTATCTCTTCTTTTGTTCAACTGGCCTCTTTGTTTTAGGTTATGGGGCTTGCATCGACCCATCCTTGCAATATGTATTATATTGAATTATTTAGTATCAAATGGCAAGGCTGCTAGGTCTGAGATTTTGGGTTCAAATGCTGATGGTGCTAGTGCTGACTTCATAAAACTAATGGAAGAGATTGACAAAACACTGGTTCAACTAGCATTGTCTGGGCCAGCTTTGAATAATAGCACACACCACCTAATGAATGTAAATTTAGGCACCTACTAGCTACTAAATCTAAATGTAGGTGTGTGTTAATGAACACAATTTGGATCAGGTTTATTAAGGGGTAAGCATGAAATCAGCCCGTGTTCTAGAAATAGATGAAAATGGTTTGCTCAGGTTTTTGATCAGAGGATCACTATTGTGAGTAAAAACAAGTACCTTGACATTCAAACTTTCCAATGGTGAATAGGATATCTCATGATTTTTTTCCCGGAACTTCCTGAATAGCAAGGTCAGGTTGCGTAAAATCTGATGATCTTGTCCTATTGAATGGCACCCCAGGAAAGAGAAAGCGTGAAGAGCTACACCATTGATTAGCTCGAGTCAGAAATTGCCCTTCGTTATATTATTAGGTTGAAACGATCAAGATGACTAGCTCAATTAACTCTCTATACTTTTAGTTGAGATGCAGATGTCCATCATGTGACCTTTGCACAGTTCAATTTTATCTTGCACAAATTTAATATTGACGACAGTATCTCACATCTCATGTCCACCTTTCAATTTCAACTATTCAAGGTGGACATTTTCCATCTTTATGAATAATGAACATATTTGTAATCCCAGTTCCCCATTGCATTACAATTACAATGAAAATAACACAAAAGGCACAAAAACATGACATTGACATCACTTAACAGTTTGCATTATTCAAAGTTTCGATGCCCTCAGGATCAGTACTGAGGTATTGTTGTATAGCACCCCTGTACTGTTGTTACGGACTGTTGGCTGCATCCTCCGCTGCATCATATTGACCGTATCTTTCTTTGCCTGTCTGTAGCCGGGTACTCATTCAAACCCAAGCCCAGCTTTCCTTGTTGAGTCAGAATTCAAACCTGGGACCTCAAGTCCAGTTATAATTTCATCTATCTTCTTATTTTCGATTGTCCATTGCATTTGACAACAAAAAAAAGTGACATTGACACGTTTAAAGTTTAACACACTTCTCACACAATGTAACAAACAAACCATAGAGTAACACATGAGAACATGTCTGTGAAAGCAGATTTTTACTACATAAATTCAATTTGTATCGAAGTAGTCATTTCAATTTTTCTTTCTTCTTTTTTTCCAATTTATTTATTCATTTATATATTTTTGGTTAACAAAAAATTAAAGAAGAGAATGCATCAATATAATGTATATATTATATAGTAGAATCCAAGATATTCAATTCATCAAGTCACACGAAAACATGTTCAATATAATACACATTTGTGTTATGTCCAGGACTCGCTGGATGTCGGTTCGACTCAGACCAATATGAAGTTTGGCTATGAAGGAATAGAATAACAATGTAATTTGTAATGTAAATTGCAGCCAAAAAGTCTGCACATCTCGACATGGATATGATTTTTGGTTCCATTGGATATGTATATGTATGGCGGCAGGAAAGTCTACGTTCAAATTCAGAGATGCCAATTTAGCGTACTTGTACTATTGAAATTGAAACAATTTCTCAATCGTCATGACTTGCCCATATTCTCTTAATTTGTTCCCTGTGACGACATTAGCTTGCCTTAAAACTAAACATGGTATAGGCCTACTCTTTTAAAAACATTTTTTATCAAATTTCTTTCACACAACGCGTCCACTGGTTGTACTATACTGCAAACTTTTGTTCATCCATTCTACTACTACTACTGCTACTACTAGCCAGCAAAAATGAAATAACAAATTTCAGTCAATACACTCAAACCTTGGTTTACCACCTCCTGCTAAACCGTCATCCTCGCATACCACCTGCTTTTCAATGTGGTACGGATTGGTCACTCTACAAAATCAGTGAAATAATTCAGTATACCGCCATCCGCCAATAGTTCATAGGGTATATTTCTTAAGTGACTGTAGTTAAATATCATTGGGTGTGATGCGACGGCACACATACACACATGCGACGCTTTCGTCATGATACATGATGATCGGCCTTGCGCATGTTAGTTTAACACTAACACATGATAATTTTTACCCCATGACGTGAACCATTATCAAACTGTTGCATTGGTCACAATTTCATAATAATATGATACAATCATCATGAAAATATAACAAAAAAATAAATCAAAAGCCATGTCTTGTCTTGTGCTGAACTTCCTAAACAGGACATTGTTTTTTTGTCTACAAAAAAGGACAAGGGGGCTAACTGCATAATTTCAATCATCATGTAGTCTAATATGTAACCTCCCTTGTTCTGCACTCGATATACCGTAATTCACTCTATAACGTCAACTTTCTAATGATCCTGCGATTGGCGGTGTAATGAGGTTTGAGTGTATATTGAAAATTTGGCATCTCTGTGTAACAACATTTTCCTTAAACAACATAGAATCCCAATAGCGTCGAGATAACCGGATCTGACTGATAATTCAATGGTGAGGGGGCATGTCTGCTTAATATACGTAAATACATATTGAGAAAGCTTCAAAGGCAATAGGATTTGGTCTTCAGTTGTGAAATCAGTATGTAACAATGGCAATGGAATGAGACAGAGGAATAGTAATAGTGGTGGTTAGATTTTGACATCTAAGTGTTGAAGTTAGTTGAACAGATCCAAGTAACATTGTGACAAAAGTTCATGATAAAGTATACGTATAATAAGTATAGTATAAATAAAAAGCAAGAAATTAATGATAGGATAGAAACAAAAACAAAGTATAAAGCCCCACCACCTTATTTTAGTTTTAGTAATTAGAAATCAAGGAAGACAATTCATGTTATACGATCATGTTGGTAAGATAAGGTATCAGATAAAAGGCCACGCCTGATACAGAAGTAGAAGTCTCCATCTAAAATATAAGCTCAGTACAAAAGCACATTTCGGCCAAGCACACACTTTAAAGTCAATGTTGGACACATTTTTTTCTTTTAAATAATCCACACTATGTGTAAATGCACACTTCCACTTCCTCGCCCAACCACCAAACCTTTCATATTATTTTTACAAATGGGACATCGGAATGACAGGTTCTTGTATAACCAGCAATACACTTTCTTTCTTCATGAAAACCTATTATTACCCCCACATGCAAGCACAGCAAGTCTTGCACTATTTTGGCTTTCTAACTATGTATACAAAAAGAAGAGGAAGAAAAAAGAACATGACAAAAACATGAAAGATCATATAAAGATCGAGTCACAGTACAGCTACGTCATGTCTATGAAAATGTGCTTTGAAGAAAATTTACTCAAAATCTAGCATTTGTCCCAAGCAATTTTTGACCCACCAATGTTCTCTAATAATTACTGAAGAAATACCAGTCTTAATGCTACATGATTTCATCAGAGACAAATATTTGGAATTAAACGATCTCCAGTGTATAATTTGGGCTCGTTTATCATCACATCAGCACATTCGCCATTCTAAACATGGAGCTCAGAAAAAATCAGTTTACTATAATATTATGCTGACATTTGTGACAGGCCAGGAAAAACATTTGTGTCTAATGCTAGTGACCTTTAGGGGCAGAAAAGAATCAGTGATATATATCAACACTGGTCAAGTAAATTTATTCATACGGTGAATTAAAGATGAAGAAATCAAGTGTATTGAACATAACAAAGAAAGGAAAAGTGTTCTTATGAAATATATCCCCCCATGGTATCTTTTATCACAAATATGTCCAAAAACCAATTTTATTTCACTATCAGAGAATTACAATCGGTCACTTCCAAATACTAACAAATTGATATCAATATCAATAACAGCCCAATTACATGTATAACAACTCAGTCCATATACACCAGAAGAATTATTGTTTCGTTTGGAGATGTAGAAGAAGAGAATCAGACAAACACACATTCATGGCCGGCAACACTGTGCGTGGAAATAGAAAATGGACAATTTGGGTTGATGTTAAAGTAAAAGAATGAGAAAGAGAAGGAGACCCTATCAGAAGTGCCCTTCAACCTTTCATCGGTATGTGAAAAAAACCTGATACAATATCTTATATATATATATCCATATTGCTATTTTAGAAGGAGCCCGGGACTTTATCAAGAACATGCCAAGAAAAGGATGTATAATAATTTAACAAAGAGAAATAAACTATAACACAAGCAATGTCGATGTACGAAGAGGACAAAACTGTATTACATATCCAAAATGGAATCAATTGCAAGTCTCAAATTTTATATTTTCACGCAAAAATAAAATAGATGAAGCAGTTGGATCATTCATAATATGTTACAAATATTATATATATAAATAAATAATTTCTTTTAAAACAAGGTGAATACTTGTCATTGTCGTACATTGCAACCAAAAAAAAAAAAGAAAAGAATGTAAACACTTTTTAATTTGTTCCCATTTTGATGAAATAACAACATACATAATCCTCATCTTCATTGTTTTTGATACTCAAACATCAATAACGCTATCAGAACTCGAGTCAAATTGACGTCACGAAAATAAATAATTGTATAAATTAAATAATATATATATATATATGTATATATGCATTCCCTTAGTTAAAATGTCTGTCATTGTCGTGTGAACAAGCTGAGGACTGCGATTTTAAAGGATCCACAATTATCAAACGTGATGTACAGTGAATTGGTGTTCAGAATATTTCATTCTGACATAACACACACCAGTATTCTCATATTTATTATAAAAAATGCAGAGCCAGAATAATAGTACATGGTAGAAATGAATATAGACATTTAAAATCAAACCATATCTACAACACCACTATTACTCACATGACTGGCCGTAAGGCGGCAGATTGGCTGATTCCTACAGCTGGTGAGGCAATCATGTTTGTTTATAATTATAGGTAGATTAGAAAAAAAATTGGTTCCTTTAATTCCGTGATTAAACGGGATGGGGACCAGCTCTGTCCCTGTCCCAAGGCAGACCCAGATCAAATTTATCCAGGTAAGTGCAAGTCGATGCCAAGCTAGTACACGACCTGATGATAGAGCTGGGAAATCTACGGATCAAGATTTTTAAGGCAAACAGGGGATCAGCCCACTGTGGCAGTTGTAGATATGGGTTTGATTCATGGCATTGCTTTCCTGCTTTTTATTTTGTTCACTTGCTCCACATCCACCGATTCTCGTATTATTTGTGATTGGTCCAGGGGAATGGTTAGCGTTTCAACAACATAGGAAAGGGCCATATTGATAAAATCCATTTGAAGCTCTTTTTTAAATTTCATTCATCAAGTGTTTTCATGGAGAAGGCAGTATCCTTACAGGCCATGAGAGTGGACACTGGACACTGCCTTCTGTGTGAAAACGGTTACATTGTCATGGACGGCTGTCTTTTACTTTTAGTAGTTTTAGTTTTAGCCTACCATTCATTCATTAATCCTTATGGTCTCATTACCCACTAATTATACTTAAGGGTAAAAAATAAATAAAATCATAACCATTGTGATGGTACTAGACCATGAGCAAGGTTTGAGAGTAGGTCAACTGTTGGATCATCTGAATGGCAGACCAAAAGCTCGACAATTGTAACAAAATTCAATGATAGCTGATCAAATATGAAAATTATTTTATACAAACAATACATTGGTGATAGTGACTGTCTAAATCATTTGAAATTTTGAATTTACTAGTATACTACATCAATCGGTCGAAGACAGGAGACAAGACTTGTAGGATCAAAAGGCGGTAATAAAAACAAAATCTGACTTATTGGTTACAAAGGTGAGGTAATAATCCACTGCAAAATGAAATGGGAGGAGGCCGGATTGATCCAGCGTCATCCAGTGGCCAAGGAGAGTAACTCTGTCGACCCACCATCAGCGTCTCAATCCTCTGGCTCTCAAAACCCCAACATCTACTATTGTAATTAATTGTATGCAGCCAGGACATCCCCACATTCCTTCAAATTGAAATTCTACTTTCTTTCTTTATCATTTCCTTTCTACCTTTCAGTGTAAGGTTGAGTGCAGACGAACTTTCGACATTGATCTCTATCCATCAATAAATAAAATTGAAGTAAATAATAATAATAATTATAAAGAGCTGAAATACAAATTCTCAAAAAGAAATATATGTAGTATGAAGAATAATATTAAACCTAGAGACAGAAAATTCTGCAAATATATTAATATATATATACATAGAAGACACAAAGGGAAATGGCAGAATGACAAACTGAGCAAGAGGCAATAGGTTCTAGAATCCACGTATCAAGGTTACCAGACACTTGACTGACATCAAATCAAATGGTTGATTTATCTGCATGGATTGTCTGCTGTTACATCTTCATAGATACAACAATCGTAACTGACAGTATAATATAAAGGGAATTATAAAAAAAAAAGGAAAAAAAAAAGGGAAGACAATTACTTCAAGGTTGCAAGCAAACATAATATAAATAATAATATGGGCACGAAATCATATTTATAACAATTACCTACAGGTCTCAGCATCATGCTCACAAACAAAAAAAGACCATGATGATTGTCATACATTTTGCATATTTCTTCTTATTTAAAAAAAAAAAAACACTCCAAAATCTTACACAGTATAAAATTTCTCTGGGATTGCAAGCTACTTTTAAAGCTGATTTAAAAAATTATCTGACGAGCCATATTCTCATGAATCTATGAATTTATTTATTCCGGTGGCTATCATCATTTCAATCATTTAACGACACAAGTTGTGTTTTTCATTTATCACCTTCAACTGAATTGTTAAGAAGGAATTATAGAAGTACAAGCATCAAATCCGAAGATATATCTTGATTTCCCCAGAGGTTTGGTTGCGATTAGTGTTTCGCTGATCACTATTGTTACTGTAATTGTCATCAAAGCAGAGAGTCAATTCTTCCAGAAAATAAAGTATGTATTGTATATCTCGTCTTCCCTGAATAGGAAGCAAAATCTAGAGAAATTTTCTTCGAAAGAAAATAAAGTTTCCACTAACCTTCAATGAATAAAATAGTAAAATCGTTCACAAAAATTTTACTGAGTGGTGAAAAGTGAAAACAAAAATGAAATAAAGTATATAACACAACATATTGAAATTGAAACAATGGCAAAAGCTCAAAGATAATCATAATCTCACAACAATTTAGAACGGATAAAGAACAAATTGGTCAAAGGAAATACATTTTTTGAGAGTAAATTATGACAAAAATTGCAAAAATAGAATAACCTTATTCAGATCGGCTCTTCAAGATTTATATTATAATTATATTCCATAAATTAAACTATTTCTTCATTATGATAATAAATCTACGAGAAAAAATGAAATAAAATAAGAAAACTGAAGTAAAATATTTACACGATAATCAGTAATTCTGTGACCATTAGTATTAGTTTTAGATATAATATATACAAAATGAAAATCAATGCTTTGTCCAAAACATACATTGTCATTGATAGTTGCATCAAACAAAGTAACGAGGGTTGCCAGAAGCCAATAAAATATCACTTCTTCCCAATCTAAACATAAACGCAAAAATGAGAAATACACTCCAAAGCAGTTATAACAAATTTTTTTATTACAGTATAATTTATTTCGTAACAATGCTATTTCATCGTGACAAAATCACGGGATGCAACTCTTTATGTTGAAAATCCAAAATGTAAAGTAAAAAAACATTTCTTTTTACTTGTTATGTTACACTCATACACTGGATCATAAAAACATCAAGTGAACGGGGACAAAGAATCTGTTTGTTATAAGCGCATATATTTCGATAAAAAGGTGTAACAAATTCCGTGAAAAATCCCTACAATTTATATGGTAAAAATTGAGGGCTTATTGCTAAAACTAAAACACACTAGTTTCGTTGTAAGTGTTTTGGTTACAACTGTTTTGGGGTGTAATTCAATCCAGTGATAACTAAGACTCTGTAATAATAGTTTTTGATTTGTATGTTAGTACAAGAATTGGAATACCACTGACAATCCACATTTTGATTTGAAGAACTTAAGTTATTAATTGTTAACCTCTGAACCCAATCAAACATTCCAAGTTCAAATCCCACAGATTCAAAAGACAAACCAAAGAATAGGGCAATCACCATCTTCCTCAAACTTTCCTACGGACAGTCGTCATGTCTTTAGCACGACTACACAACCGTATCCAGTGTGAAAAATTTAATTCCTAATAATAGTTATTACGTCGGCTCAAGCAGACCCCAATGATCACGGCACAAGAATCCAACAGTTGTGTCTGAACGCCAAGAATTCTCTTCGATTACGTTCAAGTTTAAGCATGAACCATGTCTCTATGCACAAGACAGGGATTTACAGTACATGCCTACATCTAGCTCACTCAAAGTTACTCTATTCAAGGGAGCTTTTAGACCATGGGGGTAGTAGGATGGGGGTAGGGGTGGGTTGGATGGATACAGGGCTAATATCACATATAATCATAATGATATAATATTGATTCACAGAAATATACATATATTAATCTTAAGATTGAATCACTTCCTATCCAGAGGTGCATTATTGACAAATCAACAGAAGCTCTTTACCAGTACCAGTGAAATGCTGTTGTCACTGAAGTACCACTATCAATACGAGCAATCCATCATCAATTCAAACAAGGTACAAACACTAAGCCTATACGACACAACACTATACTTATAGGACTTGATGTATTTCTAATTTGTGGTTGTGTCAATATTCTATTTCATTCATTACTATTAATAGCCATTGTGTCTTGGGTTGTGTTATGATAACGACACTCAAACTTGATAAGATAATATTCCAATTCCAGGCACGTTTATTTATCTAATCATCATGCTTTGATAGCAATCATTCTCTAACCTATTAGTATTAGCAGTATTAGATAAATATCCCCTGATAAACCTCTCTCTCTCTCTCCTCGGCTTTGTCATGGACCTATATTTATTTACACACCTGTTCATCATCATCATAGCCGAGGCATCCAAGTCGGAGAACTAGGATGTGGAAGGCCATGTATGTCAAGTAGGTAAGTCAGTCGTCATCGATTTATTACATTATATTCTCCACAATTTGAATAATGTTGTATATACAATATATCTCAGGGGGGTGTAAATCCACTATGAAAATGAAATCAATGACAAGTTTAAATATGTATGAATCATGACGGTATATATATATATATATAAATATACAGTAGATAAAGCATCTTTGAAAGTTTCTAGAAAGCATAATAATATGAAACAGCATTCACATATAATTTACAATGGAATAATTCGTTATTATCTGTTAATATTATCATTATTATTATTATGATGTTATGACTCATATCAAGAATCAACAACAACAATGGATAAATTAATAAAAAAAAACCAAAAACAATGATGATGCATTTAGCAAGATTTTGAGATCCAGATAAATGTGGATGGCAAAAAATCTAGTATTTACCACACAATAAAATGTTGAGCATGTGATGTGCAGGTTATGTATATATTATTATTTTAGTACAGAATTCATTGGACGCCATACAAACAGTGATATAATATTAAAGCTTCTAGACGTATAATCTGTCATGCATCAGCAAAGGGGGACCGGGAAAAGATGGGAGGGACCGGGAAAAGAGGGGGGGGGGGGGACCGGGAAAAGGTGGTGGGTCCACCAACGCCC
>JARFNW010146269.1:0-19251 GCA_031763155.1 Dirona albolineata | reverse complement strand
ACAGGCGACTGGGTCACCTGTATATCCTAAAGGCCGGCTTAGGATATACAGGTGACCTGGTCACCCGTATATCCTCGGCCTTCTTTTTACTACTGTGGTATAGTGAGGTCCAGACTGTTGATAGATACCCAACTTACCAGATCTAACCTGTCACAACTTACTATTCTCTCAGATTTTTTAAAAAAGAAGATATAGATTTGTGTACACAAGCCTGTTCTTAACAAATGTAGGGTAATATTCTTGACGTCACCTATTTTATATAATGAAAGACAGGAAAAAGGATTGAAATTGAAATTGAAATTGAAATTTCACCTCTTTTTTGTTCCAGCGAATTGAGGATGAGATCCAGACTAAACGTCACAGGATATCTTATCTCGACCAGGCTGCTGTCTACTTGATGCAGAAGGGAGATAGTCAGGATGCTCTCAGGGTCCAGCAAAAACTGGAAGAATTCAGGCTCTTCTCCAAGTCAATTTTAGAACGGGTGGTTACAGTCAAACTACGCATTGAGAGAATGGTGGTGGCGCAGGTATGTTAAATTATACTAGATGTGAGAAGTTAACTGGATGGGAGTTTAAGTTTAAAAAACGTCTTTAAAAACAGCTTTCACATTGATTAATTCACTTTGCATTACTCTTCACCATAGATATTTTAGTGTACAGTTCTAGTTTGACACAAATTTTGCAATCCTGTAAAACATATTCTTACCTTTTAAGAGAAAGAGAAGAAAAAAATAAGACTTAAGTGTCATTTTAAGATCATTTCATGTGTGAAGATATTTTAATTAAATTCTAGTGTCTTTAATTACATTATAATCATACCTCATGCTATTTCACTTAATTTTGTTCAACATTGTCATCTTCAAACAATTTTTATTTTTTTTCTTCCCCAGAATGAGAGCCAACAAGATGGCCTAAGATCTGCCCCATCAGCTGAGGACAGATTAAGAGAAATGAGAGACGCACAGACGGTAGAAAGGCAAACAGCCGAATTGGAAGCGTACTTGGAAGCCTCACCACCTGAGTCACCTCCAGTGAGGCGGAGACCAGACGCATCCCCTAGTCGAGTAGCCCTGTCCATCTCCCATAGGTCAGGATCCCCTGTCAGGAGAGCTGGGGCACACCTACCCAGGTCCCGATCCCCGTCTCCGCTGAGAGCAAGTTCACCTGTGAGAAGGTCATTCTCTCCAGCCAGGCAAACAGCTGGAACTCGATCATCTCGATCTCCTTCCCGCATGGCCGTTGATTACGTGGACAGTCAAAGTGAGATATTTTTCTTTACATGAAATATTTCACAATTAAGGTAGTAAAACAAATTTTAGTCGCAACAACAAATTATTTAATAACCAGGACGGGAGTTTACATATTTTTAAGTTCCTTATGTTGCTTTTTTTTTTTTTAAATTTCCTCACTTAGCCTTATGTTCATTTTTTTCTTTCAATTCCTTCATACAGAAACAGCACCCGCATCTCCCCGTATTGATATGGCTCAGAGAGAGAGGTCAGCCAAAATAGAAATCCTGATGGAGCAATTGGTGGAGTCTTTGGACGAAGCCAACATCAAACTTGCAAGGCTGGAGAAAGCCATGTCCTCCCCCAGACCCAATTCAAAGCATTGTGTAAGTCTCTTGTTTTGGAAGTCTTTTTGCTTTTTATTATTTTTTCTCCCATTAAACTCCCTGTAGAGTAATAAAAGTTCAAGATGGGGTCATAGTGTGTATACCTGATTAAGCACAGGCTCATGAATTTATCTCCTTCCCCCGTGACCTCCCCTTTGCAGTTCTTGTTATTCAAAGTCCATCTCAACTATCAAGGAGGTATACACAAGGGGAAAGATTGGCACCTCTTTATTTGTTACTTCACCATTCTTAAAAGCCTGTTTGTCCTATCTATGCTCATTATTATACTATTATATTAATTTTTATCTCTTTTCTACCAAGTAGCTCAGAGCTCACAGCTCCACAGGGGACTAATAAATCTCTGTTACAACAATGCATTTTAGTTTATGTGTTGTTGCATCCAGCAACTTTCACCAATTGTTCTTTTCTTTTCTTTTTTTTTTTCTTCTTCTTCTTCTTCTTAACTTGATGATTCTTATATCTCACTTATTACTTTTTTCTACCATTAAGCATAATATTTATTCAAAGCAGCTACTCAAGAATTCAAGCCTCACATATCATTGACTAACTAACTATCACCATTTCACCTTTTGTTTGTGGAGACTACAACTGACTCCATCGTTGATTCATTAGTAAAATTATTTATTTTCCTTTTTCTAGATGAGGTTGTTTGTCGATTGTGAAACCGCAGTTGAATCAGTGCGAAGACTTGACCGGCTACTTAAAACAGAAGCTGGTGTCATGAATATTGCAACTGTTGATTCCCAAGTTAGAGGTAATCGAGTGGAAACTAACATCTTTTATCATTTTTGATTCTTTATACATTGTGTAAATAATTAATTGCAAGATTTTACAGTCAGTACTAATTGAGTTGATGTAGCCAGGAGATAGGAAACAGCATTGGGATAAGCAAGAGTTGACTTAGCTAAGAATACAAATACAAGGAATAAGAAGAAGTTGTGTCGGAACTTGAAGAAAAACCCTGAAAAATCCATTCAAAGTAGGATGACTTTAGTAGAACCCATTGCATAAAGCAATCAATTGAGTGAAATAGAGGCAAGCAGTGAGTTGAAAGAAATGCATACTTTGATGAAAAGGTACTTTTGAAATTTTCAATGTTTGTAAATATGGACTGCTGTCAAATTCAGAGACGGTGAATTGTCTTATGGAGTGTGAAAAATATATATGGAAAAGCATGTTGTGTAAGCATTGAGTTTAACGTACTCACGGAAGAAGAAAAAAGGAACAGTGTTGTAACACAATCACTTTTTTTCAAATTTGTTAACATTCTTTAACAAGCATGTCAAGATTGAGAACACTCATGAAAATGTGGTGATGAAATATTCTTGCTTTCAGTCGTGCTAGACCGGTGGGAACGCCTTCAAACGCGAGCAATGGAACAAGATTTGAGGATGTCTCAGGAAGGCCAAGACCTTATGCAATTCAACAATGATCTGGATAACATGTTGGAGTGGCTAGGGGAAGCTGAAGCTCTCCAGTCGACTCATCGTACTCTCCCAGTGGATGTAGTCCAGCTAGATGTCATTGTCCGGCAATACAAGGTCTGTTCTGATGTTCTCAAGTTTTTTATCTTATCACCTTTTTTTGTACACCATAAGGTCATATCAAACACAGTGTTCGGTCAATTATGAATTTTCATTCGAACAGTTTTGTTTTTAGTTCTTGAAAAAATGTATGAGATTATCAACAATGGAGACTTTATTTTGCTAAGCTGTAGGTGTTTGAATTAGGCCTAATTCTATGTCAAAATTTAATAGCACAGTAAGATAATTGTTTACCATGTTAAGTTTTATTTTGTATTGAATGTTTAAGTTGGAAGAAATTTTAAACAAGATAGTCAGCATTAGATGTGAAAAAGACAAACAACAAAAAATCTTATTAATGTCAGGTTTTATAATTAGACAAAAATGTGGAATAACCTCTTTTTTTTTTTTGTTGCGTACAAATAATGTGCAACATAATATTTTTCAAAAAATGATTCCTGATCACAGGACTTCCTGGTCCAACTGGAGTCAAAGAAAGCAACCATTCTATCCATTAACCTACTGAGTCGCAACTACATGGGCTCTAAGAGGGATGACAACCGACAGCTCAAGTCCAAATTGAATGACATGAACCGTCGGTGGGACATGGTGTTGGCTAGGGCCACTGAAATTCAGCAAAACTTACAGGTAAAAAGATATAATTGGGTTTATTGCATGCACAGACTTTACATCATTTATCCCCCAGCAGGCTGTGTCGTTCAAAGTCCCTTCTCAACTCCCATTGAGAACATGTAGTAAACCCAACAAGCTGCGCCATGCTAGCATACTAACAATATCTTTCTCTGCCTGCGGCTGGGTACATACACCTGAGTCAAGTGAGGATAAAATGTGTAAAGAGTCTTTTCAATAGAGTCAAAAACATCTCAGGATCTCAAGCCTAGTATAACATCCCAGCCACCAATGCCGCAATACAATATAGTATGTTTGGTGAACGAACTATCTGACATTGTAAAATAGATATTAACATAAATAGTATCTGTGTAGTGCTATACTTTGTACAAAACAATGTTGTTGTGATTGTTATCATACCATATTATTAGAAGGATTTAAGTGGGCCTGAATGGCCTTTGTCACCCTACCTCATTAGTCATAAACAAGTAATGTTTTAAAGTACTATTTTGAATTAAGATGTTAAAAACATTCTTTGATGTGAATTTGAAATAAACAGATTTAACAGTAAGCGAACACACTGTCTCTTTATTTAAAAGGACTTAGTAAGGGGTTGTTTAGATGGAGGACATAGTTTGTCCTTTTTCTAAAGATGATAATTGAGAAGAAAGCTTTGAGAAAATCCTAAGACAGGAGGTTTTGTTTGTTTGTTATCTGTTCCCTTTAGAACCGTAATTAAACAGTGTAGGGAATAAATATTTCAAGAAATGATTTTACATGTTTGTGATGTCTGTCTTTCCTCCCTTGAATATCAGCTGGCCCTGCTTCAATGCCAGGAGTTCCACCAATCCATCAACGATTACGAGATGTGGTCCGAAGCTATTGAGACCAGTGTCCATCAGTGTGAACCACTCAACTTGAATGCTGATGAGGCAAATCTTTTGGCTAAATACTCCAAATTATTTGTAAGTTGTTTTGTGGGTTGTTTTTTATATATTTGATTATACTTTTTAAACTATAGGTAGCACTTTCTATTCTTTTTCAAGTCCTAATGGTTAAAATTTAACTTGAGAAAATAGTTAAACAGAATGTTCTTAGTTTGGTTATTTTGTTTTGTTTTGTTTTGTTTTTTGTCGTTTTTGATTATTTTTAGTTTTTTAAGGTTTGTATTATTGTTATGTGCGCAATATAAATTACCGCAAAATGTTTTGATTTGGAAAAAGATGAGAATCTTCCTTTCAATCAATAAGAAAAACAGATTATTGGAAACTTAAATGTAAGAGAAGGACGACAAGTCAAATTGAATCATACTTTTAAATGATATTTTCCAAGGAACTTCACAACGAATTACAACGCAACCAACCCAAGGTGCAGTCCCTGAAGGAAACTGTGGACCAGCTGCTGATTAGCTCTGAATCCCCGGAGATGTTGACTGCCAGGGACAAGGCCCACATCATCAACAACCGCGTCAGGTCTCTCCTTCACCTGACGTCGGCATACGTGTCTAGTCTAGAAAAAAGATTGAAGGCTCCATCTAAACGAGGAAGTGCTGTGAGTTTGTGTTTGTGGTATAACAACCATTGTTTTGGACAATGCTCTTACTGTTTTGATTTAAAGTGGATGAGAAAATATCATGTGAAGACAGGGGAATGTGAAATAGGTTTTAATTAAAATATGAAAAAATAGTTTAAACTAAGTCTAATGGGCAATGAAATGATGTCTCTGTCGGAGTATCATTTTGCATTTTTTTTCTTCTGTTTGTATTTTGATAAGGGTTGAAGGATGCATTTCTTAATCATTCAGTGTGGTATTTTTTTAAAGCAAAACGTTGTCATTGCCTCTCATTATTAATAATGAGTTGTTAACTTCATGTCGCATTTTCAGGATAACTACGCAATGACTTTGATTGCTCTGGGAAGCATGATGTATCAGAATGTTATGAATGATGTTTTCCCTTCTTCAGTCAATCAGTATATCTTTATCATGTAAAATCAGTCAAAATCGCATTTATTATCTGTGTATAATTCCAGGCATACGTTGTTTTGTTTTTTTAATCTGACCTCATTATATGGACATTACTGTAAATAGCTGTTAAATCTCTTGCAGTCCAGCAGTTTTGACCTGAGCGAAGGCAGGTCATCGGGTTTGGGCAGCTCTCAAGCTTCCCGTTCTTCGACTCCTTTGAGGGTGGGAGCAGCACCAGCATCATCCTTACGCAGTAGACAACGATCCCCATTTACACTTTCCCGACAGGTGAGAAATATTTGATTTTTTGAAATCGTCTATTAGAAGACTTCTTTGACATGCATAGGAGGGCTTCACATGTGTTGAATGCTCATATTATGACGCCCGTGATATGTGTCGAAAATATTGAATCTGGGTACAGAGGTAGACACGAAGACCAAATTATTATAGTGTTGACAACTTTAAGAAATATCGTAAACATTGCATGGTTGTTGTCAATGTTATTATTACGATAAAATGCAAAAAGGTTTATTATGTGTAGGATTGTAAGTAGGGAGTATGTTTCTTCTTCATGGGAGGCTTTTCTAAGCGTTTTTGACAATAAAATTATCAAACTTTCGTTTTTATTTGTGAAATGCTTAGATTTTCTAGTTTTATTCTGACACAAAATATGGGTGTTATCTGTATACTTCCCCCTTTTTTTTGTCAGTTTATCAATCAGTGATAAACTTTGCTTATATTGTCTGTGTGCTGTATTCTATTTATATCTTCCTTTATATTATTTGTGTATATATTTGCAATATTTTGAATATTTTTACAGCAGTCATGTGAACTGTTGCAGTAGAGGTTCCTTAAATGATACTAACATTTTATATCATCATTTTCAACATATACATTTCAGTAGGGCAGTCTATACCTGTGTGATTCACTGATATTGATATGTTTGGATAATTTACTTGCACCTTTAAGAAAAAGTTGGCACAAGAATTTGCTTTTTGTTGGAAATTTTATTCAATAAACTTGTCCACACTCCATTTATATAGATATTTCTTTCGATTTTTCTTTTTAATTTTTTCATCTTTCTTGCATCTATGTAAGTGCAGTTGTGCTCAACGGATCTTTTTTTCATATTGCAATTTTACTAGCTTTATATCATGTCATTTTTTCAAAGGTGAAAGAAAAGCAACATTTCTTAATCGTATCAGAAAGTCCAACGAGTCAATGAGTGAGATGAAATGAAGTGTATCAGAAATAAATGAGCTAATGAAGAAGTTGAAATATGAATTGACTTTCGTATATATGATAAAAGCAGCAAGGCCAAACGTTGAAGATAAATTGAAATAGTAAATGCTTAATGCTTACTGACCTTGAAAAATGGGGTTTGATTCTAGACCCAAGCCTTTACAACACCATTAGAAACAAGACATTATTTAATATTTCATCGAACAATTGAGTTCGAAATTCTATGTGCAATGAAGTAAGCTTAGATGGCTTCTTGCTCTGTGGCCCTGATAATAATAATAATAATAATAATAATAATAATAATAATAATAATAATAATAATAATAATATAATGCACTTGTATAGCGCTAGGAAATCAATTTGGACAGGGTTATGTTACTCATTTTTTTACAAGTGTAATAGAAATAAATCTTCTGTGATTATTTATAAATTTCGTCTATGTTAAGCCAATCAATGCCTAAGAATTATAGCTGTTTCCTATTCAGTGAAATGAGTTATTATGTCATGCCATAATGCCAGAGGAAGTTTTGGAGAGTTTTCCCACTAAACAGTTGCTTTCCATCCAAAATGACAATTTATTTCCACCTAAACTAGACTTTCAATTTCACTGTCTTTGTACCCTCTGAATAATATTCATAATTTTTTTCTGATAATAAAGATTTCAGCCCAAAAGAATTCTAGACAGATTTTCTTGTCTATCAACTATAATAATATAGAATGTATGAAATGATACACATTTCTCTTTTTTCTTTATCATCACAATTCACTCTTGAGTTCGTCCATAGTCTAGTTTTTATATTCACCTTACTGTTAACCTTTTTTAAACCACTCACAGGTGTGGTTCATTTAACTTTAGCGTAACTATGATTATAATTCTGATTATGACCAATGATTTTATAAGTAGGTTAGACCAGAGTAACCGTATCAAGTCTGATTTCTTTATTCATTTAGCTGAATTGCAATTGAACCCCAATATGTTAACATTTTATACATTTTGACATGATTGAGTGGGCATAGTAGTAATAGGTCTTTTTATTCATTTGATTATTACATACTATATTGACATTTACTTTTCTTGGCGCAGATGTTCCAGTGTTTATGGATGTGTAGAGAATCCGACTCAGCCATAATCAACTTAGATTGTATAGATTCTTTTACTTTTATTAAACGATTCTCAGTGCTTCCTGTTTACAAGAAGAAAATTCTCCGGCGTAGAAATGTATCAGTTTGTAGACATCATCATTTCACGTAACACATCAGATCACTTCATTTTTCTGTGTTCATATCAAATCTTTCTAATGCAAATATATCACAAAGTTGAAACTAAAGGCAGTCTTACGTGTGAAAATTATGACTAACTAAATAAAGACGAATACTGAGCTAGACTTCCTATACAATGAACTATACACTGGAAGTCTACAATCTCTGTATTCTCTAGTAGAATGATCAGATTTGACTCAAGATTTTGATTTTTTTTAAATTTCAAATCCAGGGTAGTTTTTTACCCATAGAGACCTGCCTCAGCCACTCTCATGTATGATTGGGTGCCAGTTGGGAATTGGGGAAAGGCTGTCTGTGTCAGATCAGTATTCTCTTCAGTTGGCGATGAAATGTCGTTCATGCAGGACAGATAAGCCCGGATATAATTCTGATGACCTTTTGTCTTTAAAAGAATTTATTTGTGTTTATGAAGTTAAGATTCAAGAAAATGTGATTTTCTTGAGTGAAGAAATTGAAATAGGAAAAGAAATGTCTTGTGTCTTATCACCAGATTGTCATGTAATCATTCACCCTACCATGTAGATGGAATCATCTCACCCATCCCACGCCACCCCCAGACCATTTCATGTCACCTCATATCATTTCATGATCATTCACATCCACAGTTTGTAAGGCGAATCTTCAGCTCTTTGCTGCCTTCCAGGTCACAGGATAGAGACAAGTAATTTTTTTTTGCAATGTGGTCTACAATTGTCCTGTAAATAAAGGAGCACAGACCACTTTTTTTTTTTTCCTTCTTTTTTTGTTTTGATTCATTCGGTATTGTCCTATCACCCATCTCAGGCAGAAGGGTTGTGCCCGCAAAATTTTACTTTTTTGTTTGTTTGTTTTTTTCTCCTCCTTTTTAATTTTAAGTCCGGAATGCTGGGTTTGGGAATGGAAAAATTTCACTTGTCACTCACCCCTTCTTTGTAATTGGTTCTTTTACAAATCCTTCTTATTGCTTGCTTCACTTTAGATTGCTTTGGATGGATTAGAGTAACCAATTTGTGTACCGTATATATATATTATGTATATACGATTTGTCAATGTTCTTTTTAAATGTGGTTGGTTTTTTTTATGCATGTGAAAAACCAACAACAAACCAACCTTGTACCAATCACCTAACAGTCAGATATGGAAAGTCTTTGATATTTGGTTTTGCTTCACGGTCAGCCTATTCTCATAGTGTTCTTCTGGCAGATTTCCGAATCAAACAACTTAAACATTCATATTTGCGAAATGTACAATAATATTCTTGGAGATATCTTGAAAATACTCTTGGTTACTTTTATGATGTTACCTTGTAGGGTTGATATGTAACTTTCTTATTCTTTATTTCTTAGAAATTGGTGGGTTTCTTTAAAAGTCTGTCAGTAACACTTTTTTTAAAAAAGGATAGCTGAAGATTATTGCTTTGGTGTTAAAGTTTACGTTATCTGACACAATACTATTGATAATCAATAAGGAACAAGCTTGACTATCTGTTAGATCTTGGCTCCCATCATATTATTTGTAAAACATACAAAAACATGAATGACTATTTTTTCCTACCACGTTAGAAAAACTGTAAGTTATGGACCGCTTGAGTCATGCTTATTCAGAAAGAATGCATCAATTACTCGAGCTGACTCACTCAATATCAATATCCTGCCTAGTGCTATAGCTGTGTATAAAAGATGGGGAAATATAAATGGTCTACATTATTATTATCATCATTGCCAACATCAGCATCATTATTTATATTATTATTATTGTTATTATCATTTCAGTATTATAATTGTCATTGTCATCGTCGCTGTTATCATCGTCATCATCATTATCATCATCATTAGATTCCATTGAACCGCTTTGATAGCAAAAATAAGTTTATATGCAGCATCTTTGTATTATTCAATTTTGAAAGTCTTAAATGTCAAATAGAATTTTATGCTGACTGATTAGTTGCGTAGGACAGAGTCACTTTTACAGTTCGACTTGAGCTTGTGTGTCAATATGTGTAATATGTGTTGCTCACCAAGCACACACAAAATTGCGGGCAATGAACAGGTACTTCTGGTAGGGTCTTCCGTTTTCTAAACTTTAAAATAAATATGCCATTTTACTCCCTCCTGTCACAAATTACTGTCACTATTACTTTTTTGTATGTGTCAATGTGACTTGCCCACAACAACAAAAACTTGATCATATCGTTTCTACCATTGCAGTATTTGAAGGGGGAAAGCAAAATTAGATTTCTAGCGACTAGTAAAAAAAAAAAGCAATAAAAAGTCCAGTAGATTATCACAATGGACACAAAAACATCTCATTCTATGTTTGTCTGTCAATCACAAAACTATGTAACGTATGAATTATGTACTCCTACTCAAATACGTTATTTCACATTTAAATATTTTTTCCTGCTATGGCTGTTTATTTGCTTTTATACATGTTATATGGGAAAGGCCAAGCACACAAATGTAATTTTAAAGAACTTCTTCTCATTTTATTGTCACTTTATTCAAATTATGGCTTTCAATGTGTCGGGTCTGCTTTCAATTTGCTTTTGCCGTCTTCAATTTAATAGCTATGATAATCTTACAAGTTATCATGAAGAAGATAGCTCAATATGAAATTGTCTGAAAAAAAAATAATAGTGGTAACCCTCATGCCTGTGATTGTGAGCTTGAAATTTTGGTTTTCATTTCTAACTTTTAACATAATTTGCTTACACTGCCTGCCCATCTTGTCTTCTTGCCATGCATCTAACATTGTTGTCGTCCATTTCTAATTACTAAATTAATTTTTATATGTTATGTTCATTTAGAGACAGAAACTAACCATTAGATAAGTCTGGTTATATCAGAGAAACAATGCAACGGTGTGGATATTCAGTCAGAACATTGTGATCCTTTGGTAACTCAGAATCATTATCAACTAATTACAATCTGTAATTCATCAAATTTGAATTATTGAATAATTAATTACTTACTAATTTTCTCCTTAACCTTTTGATCTCTTGTCTGTTCATAACATCGTAAAAGTGTTTTGGTGTGAAATGATTCTGTCAAAGATCCGATGATGACTAACTTTCTGTTCTTTTTTGTCATTTCTCTTTTACCTGTTGATCTGTCTAGGTTAAGACTTTCCAATTGTATTTATCAAAAAGGGATGCATTCGTTAAGGGCTAGCACTGTCCCAAATTCTATTCTGATATGTGAAATAATTTAAACTAATTTATATGCTCACTATATTTTCACTCGGGTAAACGTAGCAGCTTTGGCAGGTCATCAATATTATGTTATTTCCCAAATTCATTTGAGGTTATTTTCTTTGCCCACTAATTTAAATGGGATAGATTTTCTTTATGTAACTGTCAGTGGGCCAGTTGCCCTCAATTGGTGGGCTAGGTTTGGCCCTTGGCTTCTGTTTTGATAGGCCTGGGCTAGGTTATGGAAAACTAGTCTGTCATTTAGATTTTGATTCATGGTTCTTTTAAGTTCTAGGGTTTTTGTTTTTTTAGCAACGAACGGTCAGATTAATTGGTGTGAGTTTCATGTTGGAAAATTGAAAAGAAATTGTTTTAGAGTGAAATGCATCAAATTCCTGGTTCACTTCAGTGATAGATAGATGTCTTTGCTTTATTGAGGTTTGGTGAATATATTTCTAGTAACGAGGTCAGCTGTTATGTTACAAAACTTTTTTGAACTCATGACGATGAAAAATATTTGTCCATAAATTATTATTAATGCCTTACACCGAAAGGTACAAAAGGTAAATTGATCAAGAAAGAAGAAAGACAGTTTGATAAAGTATAGCCTATGTAGCCTACAGTGGTTGGAAAGGTTTTATTCTGTTAGAATTAGTATTCAGAGAAGTTTATTTTTCACTTTAACACAATTTTCACTTTATCCAATTTTGAAAAATAAGAGAAGGCCTATTGAATAGTCCTTCTCTACATTTATTTTTTTTGACGTTAGAAGAAGACGATTTAAAGGCTAAAAGCTTTCATGATGTTTCCGCTACAGACTGCAGTTTTCTTATTGTGAAATGATATATTTCATATACCCACTAATCGGAACTGGTGAAAAAATGTAAATTACTTTTCAAACATCTTTGCACTGTGGTCTAGTGGTCAGAATAGTGTACAAGATGTACCGTGTTTGAACCTGCACTTTTTACTGTATCTCATGTAGTTTGCGATGTCAAAGATTTTGCTTTTATGATTGTTATTATTATTATTATATTATTATTATTATTATTATTATTATTATTATTATTATGATTATTATTATTATTTATTTATTTATTTATTTATTTTTTTAAAAATTATTATTATTGCTATTGTCACTATTATTATTATTATTATTATTATTATTATTATTATTATTATTATTATTATTATTATTATTATCATCATCATAATCATCATCACCAGGTGATGAGGTAGTTCTATTTATTTTAAAAAATCTATTTTATATGTCTTTTCCTGTTATTGTACTGCTTTTGGTGAGCATATTATGTGATATGGATATGAAATCCATATCTTTGGTTATCTGTATCAGTGTTTCAGGTAAGCTATTAAGACTTGGCACCCTCCTCAGCATTATACAGTGTTGTGAATGAACTTTGCATACAATTGAAAAAGTGCATTTTGAAATCCTTAAGAAAAACAGACTGCTTGTGAAATTTTCGACTTGGAGACATAATGGTTCCATGTTAAATTGATACAAATGATGAAAGTTTGTCTGAAGCTGAAATGAATATTCCAGTTCCAGATGAGTTGATTTTGTAGGGTTAGAAAAATTATGTCTGTCTTATTACCATTTCTATTTGTATGTCAATTCTGTTCGGTAAACATTTTGAAATTGTCTCTTTTTTTTCTGCATGATTTAAATACCATTTGAGAACAAAGGAATGAGGAATGAAAAGAATGCAAGAAAAGATAGTGGTATATGTAGCTTCTGGTGTAAATCAACTACATAATAAAAACTAAAATGTTTAAGGGTCCTATCCTTTGTTATCTAACAAATACACAAAACAGAAAACAAAAAGATAAGTGAAAACAGTCTCAGAGCCATGGGGTCTGTTTGAGAGGTCATAAAAACGACAATTGTTTTTCTGACTTTAAACTCTGAGACTACCTGTATTCGCCTACCTTTTTGTGTGTTTTTTTTTGTTTTCTGTGTTTCTTAACTACTGAATTTGGAGACCAGAAAAGTTATAGTTTTTGTTAGTTGTTTTACCATTATCATTTGTTTGCATTCCTTTGGAGAACAGCCTACTTGACGTCTAATTGATAAATATATGTATAACACACAAATCCATTTTTCCACTGTTTGGAAAGCTCACAAGTGGTCTTAAAACTTTTGTCAATGGCTAATGCAATAGAAAGGATGACATAGCTGTAGTTTGACACCCGAGACAGGTTGATATTGATTTCGTAGCATGGTCATTCAAACAAGTAACTCAACCCTGACAATTTATTTGTGTAGTTATGAAAGTTGAAGTGATGTGTACTTTGGTGAGACCATACGATATACACTCAAAATTGGCTCAAACTATTTTGTAATCATGTAAATGGGACTACTGGCAAAAATTGCTTTCTTATGCTAATGATAATAGTATTAATTTTGGTATATGAAGGTTCTTTTGGATAACCTTTTTTGAGTGTATGTTGTGTTGTTTATATTTTTTGCTGCAGCTTGAAGGTGTAGGTGAAAAAATAGGAAGATGGAACAGTTTATGAGAACTGTTGAATTGTTTTGGATATTATTGTTCTTTTTCTTACTTTAACCAATTAAAACTGCATGTTATTTGCACTCATTGCATGATGTATGGACGCAAAGATTATTATGAGGTAAAAGGGTTCAATGTTGTTTGTAACACTACTTGTATTAATGAAGTGACACTGATACAGAAATGACAAAACTGACAAGTGATATTAATAGCTTATTCATTGTCATTTTCCTGCATTCAAATTTTAAATCAATATTGTTTCTGAATCTTGGAAATTTAAAAAAGCATTAAATCTGTATTTATCATGTTTTCACCCTTTCAAAGTCTTGAGTGTGATTTTTTTTAAATAGACTCTTTGTAGCAATTGTAAAAAAATTAGCTATAGCTAAATGATTTTTGCATTTCAAGATTGTGAATTAGACTTGTCAGTGTCAGATCAGTTTACGAGGCATAAAATGCTTAAATCTGTTTACTTTGAATTCAACTAAATGAAATATTTTAAAAAATCATAATTCAGGTTTTCATAAGGTGTGTCCATGTGATTAAATCTAAAAGGAGAAAACACCTGAAGTTTTGATTTGATTGTACCTTTAATTAAGTAAACATTTAAAAATAACAATAGGTTGTCTATTATAAACAGAGTACAATTTCCAAGAATTCATATCTTTCCAAATTATCTTTACCTTGACCAAGGAATAACATTGTTAGACTTAATTTATTAAATAAATAAGTTTGGTGAAGATTACTTTATATAATATGTTGATGCACATTACAATTGAATTAGAGATTAATCTGTCTTTGTTTTCATGTCTTGTTTCAGTTTGACTACAGATCTTGAATCAGAGGGGATCTCGTCAAGTCATGTGGGGCATCAAGTCCGTCCATCTCTTTTAATGCGTGTCATCCGTACAGCGCTCCCCATTCAACTGTTGCTGTTATTGTTACTCCTGCTGGCTTACTTAGTCCCTGCTTGTGAAGACGAATATAGTTGTATGCTTAGTAATAATTTACGTAATTCCTTCTCCCCCATGCTGCAATACACAGATGGGGCCCCTCCGGTGTAACACATAGAAATTAGATTTTAGAAGAGTTACAAAAAGACAAACAGATTTTACTGATACTGATATAAAATGTGATTGCATATATCACATCAAATTAAAAACATTCCAAGAAATCTCTTTTTGTTGTCATGTTTTTGTAAATTATTAAATTTTTTTATAACTGTTATCTATTATCAAATGTATCGGAAATTTTATTCCTCAACTTTTTGGTGCTATTCTTTACCAAATATATGTAAATAACAGATATTTTTTTAAAAGTCATTGAATTCACTTTCACGCCTTACTGAAGTTAGTTGTATTCATATTCACAGTGTGTTCACCGAGGGGGCTTTTCTTTTATTGATATAGAAACCATGTGTGTTCAGCAGGGGGGAGCTGGAAGAATGTTTGATCTGCTGTTGTAAACAAGTAGTAGAAATTTTCAATCAGAAAATACATATATAATGAATGAACTGTTGTGTCACTGTTCATTCCTATTAGTATTAGCTTCAACTTTCTTCTTTTTTTTCAGAAAAAAATTTATTTTTTTTTGGAATTTTTGTTTTGATTGTCTCACCTTAGAGCAGGATAACAACTAAAGCAGGCCATAGTCTAGCAGGGAAGAAAACAACAGCATTAGTATCATTGAATGGGAAAAGAGACCCTTTTCCGGGTATTGCCAAATCAAATTGTCTCACTTTTTATATTTATGATTTAAAATATTAAGTCAATGTTATTTTTTTTTAGCCTTTTATATGATAGGAACATATTTTGAAATGTTGGGTAATGTTTTTGTCGTAATTTAAGATTCAATGTTAGTCCCTCCAGTCGGAAGACAAGACCTTGTATTTTTACAATTACCGTACCTATACTATTTGTTTGTTCTATTCCTACTGATGAACCTGTGATAGCAAGGGCAGCCTATACAAATTGCCAATTTCTGAACATTCATAATCTTCCACTCCACACTGAAAATGTATATTATATATGTGTTTTTTTTATAATATAGCTTTTTAAAACTTCATCCCCACACGTATAACTATAACTCATATTTTCATACGTATATGTATATATAGATAATTAAGATCTATTTTTAGTTTGTCAACATTTTGACATGTCATTGTCATAATCATTAGAATTACAAATGTCAAATTATATCTTTTTTAGATCAAGTCAATTTTGTCATAAGAATCTCTGACTGACTGTAATGTTTGAGTTCCAATAATTTATTTTTTTTCTCAATATATTGAATTGTAGTGGTTTTGTTTGAAATGTTAGTGATGAATATATCTTACACTTACACAAACGTGTTGTAACAGGTTATAGCCTTAATGCAATATAATCCATATGGTTATGAAATATACAAGATTTTTTTATTTATAGTTTACAAGCATCAGATCTTCTGTTCAGGTTGTGAAGTTCCTTATTTTTTATGTTTGTAATGATACTGACTAGTGTTATATATAATAAGTCACCCATTTAGAATATTCATTCTTTTATCAGCGTATGGTAATCTTCCATAGGTCAATACTCCACGAAGAAACATGTTATTTGTGTATTCATTATTCTAAGCTTACTTTGCATATTTTCTCTTTCTTATGCACTTTTCAGAGTCATATATTTTGATATAATGGCAAAACAATAAAGAGTGTATTTGAAAGCCTTGACACTGTCTTTGTTATGTCTGTTCCATGTCCCAAAAGAGATATTATTAGGTTTTGATATCTCAATCTCACTTTGCATATGGGCGAAAAAGTGATGACCATTGAAATTAAATCACTAATAAGGGAAGTAACCATGCACCATTTTTTACAATATGGTGTATGGAGTTGTGTCCCTTGTTTTGTTGACGTAAATAATGCTTGCCTACAATAAAAGTGAAAGTAATTGTGCTGTTCCAGCCATTTTGAAGTGTTTTACATATGTATGTGTGTTTGCAAAAAGAGACAAGTGGAGTATGGATACTACTTGAAGCAAAATTAGGCCTCAGTAACCTGTTACGGCCGAGGCATTAAGGATGCTGTTCGATTATGTTGATGAAGAGAAAAAAAATGAGACGTACTTTAGATCTTATTAATTCCCAGGTAGTATCAGTGGATCTATCTTTTTACATGCTGGATTTGGAGAATCATCATGAGATCTGAGACAGCCATTTAACTAAATTTTAGTCTTCTCTTTGAGAATATGTGACCTTCAACTAAACCAACACTATGTTGGTCTTTATATAATATATATTATGAATGTGTTGCCTAGAAAATGTGTAGATGTTAAGAAAAAAGGTAAGGATGAAATGGGTTGATATAGTCCATATATATACCTGCATAAGTGCAGACCCTCAGTCTCTACTCGATGGTGAGGATTCGGTGGAGCAGCCTGTTGTTAATATTAGGCACATCATACTAACTAGCTACTAACATTAATATATATATAATATATTTGTTTGCCTGTAGTCAGGTACTCATTCACACCTGAGTCAAAAGTTTAGAAGACGATGTGTAAAGAGTAATTAGTTTTTTCCAAGGATTCCATGTCAAGCCTAGCACTAGCACTGCCAGGAATGGAATCCAGGATCTTCCAATGTGAAGCTGTGCAGCCTATCCACTTGGCCACTGGCGTCACTCTAATACCTTTCAATTACATTGTAGGGTCTGCATTACCCTTATTTTTTATATAATGGTAATTCATATTCTATCAGAATGTATTGCTATATTATCATCATGGAGTCCCAGATCCTGGGACATGAAGTGGAAACTTGATATGACAGGACTGCTAGGACCTGGGCAATACACTCCTTACGACAAATTAGTTCATAATATTATATTTCGCTATACAGTTATAGTTTATAACAGTTAATAACAGGCGGGGGTTGTGATTTTGCATCACTGGTTTCAATGTAAAGGTTTTTGTTAATTCCGTTTTCAAGTGTCATCAATTTTAACAGGAACACAAGGGAAATAAAAAGTTTCTTGAGTTAACTGTATGACGACATATTATTTCTTTGTTGTCTCCCATTTACACAGAAAGGTACAAAAGGTAAATTGATCAAGAAAGAAAGTCTCCCATTTCTTCATACACTCCAATTGCAGGGCATGCAAGATGGGTAGTGGCCATTCTCTTGTTTGTGGTGGAATAATAATAGGGAAATAATACAATGCAAGAAGCACTGAAAAATGAATCCTGACAGTAAGAATAAAACCCACACTTGCAATGGCACTCACGCCTAGCTTGCTGGCAATAACAATCAAGACCCTCTACTCAAAAAATAGACAACAGACAAGATGAGAAAACTATTTGACTACTTGTCAATAGTCTGATAATTGCACCCATAGATAACCCATCAGCGTGACGACCATAGCTGTCAAACACACTTGCTCAACATTTAAGCTAATCCATCACATATTGAACGAACAGGTGTGGTGATTGCCACTGTTCACAGTACTTTCCCTTACCTTGCCTATATTTCACAATACTTGCATGCTAACAACATACTGTTACTGATAACTTTTGTGGAGTTTTTCATTCTAAGGCAAGGGCAGCAATCATATAGTATTTGTAATTAATATATTATTGTCTACTCTTTGCAGTGTTACTACTGCACCTGCTACTGTGGATTCATTTTTATCATGCCTCTTCGACACCAGCTTTAGTGTTTCACCAACTCACTCTGAAAAAGAGCCAGGACATGTACCTACATATGTTTGTCACCTGAACCCATTTTCTTCAGATATATGATATGACTTAGACACCTCTTGTATTCAGGATTATGAGTGTTGGTGTTTTCATTTATCCACTGTATACACCAATTATCACTATTATTATATCTATTTAAACTGTAATGTATACAGGGTGTTTCGATACCTTAGACCCCACCTGGCCAGCCAAACTCAGAAAAGTTAGGACAAAACAAATGAAATAGGCTTCAACAGAATTCATTTGAAATCTCAAATCCAAAATTACAATTTCATATTTATTTCAGTTTTTAGTATTCTATATCTACCATCCGCTTTTCTAAAAGTAAAAGTATCCAGTCGAGAAAAATCCACTTTGTGATAAGGAATAGTTTCTGTTGAAACCCTTTTCATTTGATTTATTAGTCAAAGATAATGAAACACCCTGTTTGATGCAAAGAGATAGAGAGCAAGGCAGGGAGGGAGGGAGGGGGAGAGAGAGAGGGGAGAGAGACAGAGAGAAAGAGAGGCTAGAGAGAAGGGGAGAGATAGAGAGAAGGGGAGAGA
>JARFNW010146158.1:0-19254 GCA_031763155.1 Dirona albolineata | reverse complement strand
AGAGAGAGAGAGAGAGAGAGAGAGAGAGAGAGAGAGAGAGAGAGAGAGAGAGAGATAGAGAGAGAGAGAGAGAGAGAAAGAGAGAGATAATGAAAGACAGAGAGAGATAAAGATAGGAAAAAATAGAATGTCAGGTTGTTTTTTTTCTCAATACACAAAAATATGACATGACAGACGACACTGGACGCTTCAACAAAAGCATCATCATTGAAGGAAGAAAAGCTTGAAAATACGAAACAAAACAGTTGGTTAGATGCTAATCTTCCTTGTTCACACCATGCCTAGACGTTAGGCACACATGCCCATCAAAACATTGAAACAAGCTATTTTCAAACAGCTAAACATTAATGTTGTTGTCTATGTTACAGCCGTGAAATTATTATTTGGCGTTAGACTCTCACTTTTCCTGTCGTTTCGTCCTGGAAGAAAATTGATTCAATATGAAAATAAATAAATGAAAAACAAGACATTATTGTTAGTTTTGTTTTATCTTATAAGATTTTCCAGCAGACAGAATTGTCATATTTTCAGTTTTTTTTAAATTATTTTTTTGAATTTGTGTTCTGATCCATTCGTCGCTTCTTGGCAGAAATTAGAATATGTAGAGTGTGTCATGTACTTCATGTGTGTACATGATGAGTTTGGGAGTTTTAAATTGAACAATCTTCATCATTAAAGGTGTAAACTCTTGTTCAAAGAACATGTACAACCAGGCGGTTAAAAACCTTGTAACCCTTACCCAAGGATTTGAACCTGAGACCCTTACTCCAATAGGGTAATTAAAAGTGCTACATCTGACTCAAACTCAAAGTGACATCTGGTGGTTAAAAGCCATGAAACCCTCACTTCAGGGATTTGAATAGGGGACCCTCGCTGCTACAGGGATACTCCCTATCATGTCACCAAATATTTCAACATGAATACATATTACCAACCTACTACACACAATGGGAACGTGATTCAAAACATGTCAACACCAGACATTTTGAATCGTAACGACGAGGGACATAAACAGACATTTCTGTCGATGTAAATGTCCCGTAACATAAAATGACACATATAAAATGGATACACAGAAACAATAAGAATGACACATTACAAGTGTCACATAAACCTGAAAATATCACACAATATGAAAATGTCACTTAACACGAAAATATCACACAACCTGGAGATATCACACAATATTTTGGTAACAATGAAAATGTCACATGTGAAAACTGTGACTCATAAACAAAAAATAAAAACCCAAACAAAAACAACCAAAAACAACCAACTGTTCAAATGTCAAACATCACCACAAATGGGGGCACACATGAACTCATGAACTCATGAACTCGTGAACTGCAAAAAACCATCAAATCTGTATGGCAGAGGCAGGTTTTTGCTTTCTATAAAGCATATCACTGCCATAAACACATTTGGAAGCCAATAATAATGAAACAAAAAACCGTAATAATAATAATAATAATAATAATAATAATAATAATAATAATAATAATAATAATAATAATAATGTGTATTGAAAAAACACAAATAATTGTGCCTCAAACTTTTAGGGTACATAGCTTGGTGCTTTGCGGTGGGGGGAGGGGAGGTAGGCAAAATAGACAGATAGGATGGAGAGATCCCATATTATTCTTTTTATTCTTTTTGTACGTACGAGTGTGCATGCCTTCTGTTTTGTTATTTTTTAAATTTTCAATAGTCTTTATCATAAAACTTTCAGAATCAAAAAGCATTCCTGAGCCCACATGCCAATTTGTAAAGTTATATACAGTCTTGAACATCTTTCAACTCCTTACTTTCTCATTCATCAGGGAACGTTCCACGTGAATTTAGTTAAATTATAGAAAATGACTTTTAAAAATCCACAAAAGTGAAATTGAAAATGCTAAGCTTTACATCCCTAAGAGGTATTAAAACAATAATGCGACCCAAAAAGATTGTAGTAAAATTAATGCACTTAGACGTACCCCTGTACCTTTTCAATATAAAAAAAGCCCAAAAAATAATTCACAATATTATAATATCGCCTATTATCACATGTCCTTAGACGGGATTTTATATCTCCCTGTCGTTTGCTAACATTTTTATTGAAATGCATCTTGAATAAAGCTCTTTGTCTTTGTTGTGGCATGACAAAGACATTGAACCATGGGGGAACACGCTAAGGGATTTACTACACACTTACCAGCTTGGAACCCTAAAGAAACGTTAATAATGGGATGATGAGGTGGGGAGAAAAAGTGTTAGGAAGTGGACAACTCTTTTTTCTCATCGTTAAAGGATTTAGATTCGGGATTTGGTTCACATTTACAACCTCAAAAATTCAAACTCGTCTTTTCAGTCAAGGATAATTTTAAAATGTTTATCATCAAATAAATAATTATACTTTCTTGAAGAAGAAACCTATTCAAAAATAAATGTCTATTTTCAAATAAATTATTAATGACAAAACTATATATCTAAAAAGTGAAAAGAATAAAATTTTAAACAAAGATCTGAAATCAAAATATATTATTTTTTTATCAACAGCAATGATGCGTTACATTTCATTTGGCAAATTGAAAGAAAAACAATTTCCAAACATTGACTCATCCCTGCAGTTCAGCGGCTGTGAGAATGAAAAGGGTGAGCCTCAAATACAACTTCTATTACAGTTATTTTTGTCATTAATTCAAAGTACAGATATTTAAAACAGATCTTATTTCATTCAAACAATTTTCCCTTAATTCTAAATCCAAATATTGAGTGACATACTATCATCTTTCTCTTTCCATTTAAATTATTCTTTAAAAAAGATCAACTTATTCTAAAATCATAAAAAAAAGAATGAAATATCCATAAGAATAGAGGAAACGTAAAGATTATTGAATATAGAATATTGTCAATTGCTTTTTAGATTTATTTCTTTTCTTTTCTGTCAATTGTTTTGGGTGAAAAACCTGGAACAGGATTGAGGGAATGCAGCATTTCACAAATCATAGATACAAAAAAAAATTCAAAGTGGCATACCAGATTCTTGACCTTCCATTCAACCTTAGGATTAGGCTCTCCAACGAAGGTGATCGGAATAGTAAACTTCTGACCCACTTTGAGGCGGATATTTTCTGTGACGTCTCTGTGATCAATCCTTGGCTTGACTGAGTGAACAAAAATAATGGGTTTAAATAAATTTGATATTCTATTTTTGACTGTGGACAGCTGGGAACATAACATATTTCTTGAAGTAGACCAAGAACGACCAGAATGAAAGAAGTGATAGCAGAAAAATTACTAGATGAACAAAGAAAATGAATTATGGTATGGTAGAGGCATTGAACTTAATTTAACTTAACTTTGATTTCTGAAAATCTAGAAGTTTGTATCCCTGCTTTGTGGTCATCATAAATTGAAACCTGATATTTCAAAAAACTGTCCAGTCCTTTTTCAAAAGAATTTAATTGTTTGTTTTTGAAAAAATGAATTAAAAGAAAAGAAAGAAAGAAAGGAGAAAGAAGAAAAAAGAAAGGAAAAACAAAGAAAGGAAAAACAAAGAAAAAAAAGAAAGAAAAAAAAGAGAAAGAAAGAAAGAAAGAAAGAAAGAAAGAAAGGAAAAGAAAGAAAAAACAAAACAAAAAAACAAAGAAAGAAAGAAAGAAAGAAAATAATGAAAAAAAAGCGCGTACCTTTCCTAGACCGGCAGAGTACAGATGGTGAACATTCACTGGGTGCGGAGGGTCCTGCCTTGTTTTTGGCGATGACACGGAACTCGTATTCCTTGCCCTCGGTCAGGTTCTTGACCGTTCCCTTGTTGTCTGGACCTACCTCAACTCCCTGAGTAAATTAGATAGATGAGGAAAATAAGAAACCATTCATTGTATTCGAACCATGGAGATAAACATAGTTATATACTAGAGCAAAAGGAATGAAAAATAAAAAAAAGATTATGGTATAGCTTCAAGTGTAAAACAACTAACAAAAAAAATGTTTCAAATCTTTTTCCAATTCATTCACTCAAGTTAAATAAAAACTCAAACCTTTTTCCAATCTTTGTTAGACTCTCCCTTCTCTCTGTACTCAATCTGGTAGCCGCTGACGGGAGCCCCATTCTCCTTCTTTGGAGGAGCCCATTGTAACTCTGCGTAGTCTTTGTCGTAGTCAATGACCTCTGGCTCTCCTGGAGGGGAGGTGGGATCTGGAAGAAGACACAAAACAATAAAATTTACATTGTAATCATGAATGGCATTTTTTACAGCACTTATCCACGATTATCAACATGCTCTATGTGCTTTCACAGTACCACATTTGCCATAGGAAAGCAACAGAACACTCAAATTCAATACACCACAATCTGCATGACAGGAGCCAATACAACTTTTAGACAAGGACGACCCTGCTTACAATCAGGCGACCTCCAAATTTAACATTCATCTCCGATATGACGAGGTATACACAATTAAGTATCTTATCTAGGGACACATAATCAGTGAATTTTGACCCTCCTTCAAGAACTAAAGGCAACGTCTAAAAGGGCATTACAGTAAAAAACCTTAAGAAGTTTGAGATCCTTAAAAAGTTGAAAGGAAATGAAAAGAAAAGAAGAAAGTCTTACCCCACGGGTCCTTGGCCAAGATGGCTTTCTGCACCTCGAGTGGCTCACTCTGACCTTCAGAGTTGACGGCTGAGACACGGAATTGGTATTTGTGTCTGTCTTCCAAATCACAAACGTCAACCTCCAGATCGTCTGTCTCACAGACCTGCAAGGTGGAAAGATAAAGGTGGACTTAGTGTACATGTCCGCATAAATAAGATAAGATAAGATACATCTTCATAGGACAAGATAGCTAGAAGGTTTTCCCCAGCAACTTGACCTTGCTATTCGGCAAGTACCAAAAACAAATCATGAGATTCCTTATTCATCATTGGAAAGTTGTTTGTCACTGTCCTTTATACTCACAATAGAACGACCTCGGGGAAATGGAAAACCCATCCAAAGGTTTTGACCTATTGTCCAAAAATGGCAAGTTTTCATTCTGGTTCATGATTTATATATTAAACAGTTACTCTCAACTCTCAAAAGGAGAAGGATGAGAAGGTGAAGGAGACAAATGAGGGGGAGGATGAGGAGGAAGTGGAGAAGGAAAAGGAGGAGGATAAGGAGAAAAATAAAAAGGAGGAGGAGGAGGAAGAGGAGAAAAAGGAGTTAAAAATGAATGTGTTGATGATGATGAATTCAAACCCTGTTCTCCGTGTTATACCTTTTCCCATGTTCCTTTCTCCTGGTCCATTTTCTCCACCACGTAGGTCGAGATGGGGGCACCTCCGTCATCCTTGGGTGCCTCCCACAGCAGGGCACAGCGATTGGCGTAGATGTCAACTACCTCGAGAGGTCCCTGGGGGCGGCCAGGGGCATCTGGGAGAGAAGCATTTAAAATTGGATACAGACACAGTTTCTGACTAAAGATAAATGTAAAGATGGGTTTAAAGTTCTGTATCTCTTTACAAGTACAGGCTCACAGACAAGACTTAACACCATTTATCCACAAGCAGGATATGTCATTCAATAACTCTCTCAACTTCTTAGGGAGCATACAGTAGAGTAGCATGTTATGCTGCATCAACTTAGCAAACTGGCAATATCGTTCTCTGCCTGTAGCTGCTGGGTACACATTCACACCTGAGTCGAGTGAGGAAAACATGTGTAAAGTGTCTTTCCCAAGGTCTCAACATCGGTAGCTTTAGTTAGCTAGGATTTGAAACCGATCTTGAGGCCTGCACCCTAACTTCTCAGCCACTCACGTCATTAGAATCTGTCAGTGTTCAGTCAAGCAAAAAGGTAAATTTGTTTGATTGTTAGAATGATTCCTCACCCATGACGGTAATCTTGACAGGAACGCTGTCCTCTCCAGCGTCGTTGGACAGGGTGAGGTCGTACATTCCTGTGTCAGCTCTCTGTGCTCCGTGAATGCGAAGCTTGGTGACCTTGGCCAAGGTCTCTGTGTCCAGATTGCCCTCGTCGATGTGCTTGCTGTCCTTGGCCCACTGGGCACGAGGAATGGGAGCACCTGAAATTGACGGACAGACAATGTTGATGCCATTGATAAAAGAGCTCCATACTTTAAAATATGCGTATGATGAACAATGACCTACCTATATTTTCTCTTTAATAATTACATGTCTCTAACTGTGAAATGATTACTGTGATATACAGGGTATTCAAAGGTCATTTCACCTATTAAGCCCTTAATCATGATATGATATTAAAGTCGACAAACTCAAGCCGATGTGGAAAATTGTTTTACTATACTGCACAATTTTATAATGCATTTTGATTATTCCTAACGAGATCATGTATGTGTTGTTAAAGTGACTTGAACGAGATGCAAGTAATAAAATGCAAAAAAAACCAAACAAACAAAAAAGGAAAATAATGTTGATACATTTCCACCAACAATCTTTAAAACACACAACATAATTATAAGTACAATAATTAATCAGTATTTAAACAGTTCTGAACAAAGATGTTGAAAATATGATAAGATAAGAAAAGATGGACTTTATATATCAATTTCTAGAAAGATTATCAGTTAGGGCATTGCAATACAGAATCTGACTAATCTGTGAAAAGATACACCTATTTCAGCAAGGGCCGTAGTAAATCAATAAATAAATGGTATGTCATGGGAGTAGTGGTCCAAGGTATAGAAACACTACTGAGGTAAAACAATACTGAGTTTGTTTCAGAAAATGTAAACACAACAAACCATCGAATGGAACGTTGACTTCAATCATGGCTCCCTTCTTGACAAAAATATCCTTGACGGCATCCTTGTCAATCTTTGGAGGTCTTGGCACTGGAAAAAAGAAAAAAAGATAAGATTTAATGATAATAATAAAACAGAGCACTATTAATAGCGTTGCTATCTTTTCTTTATCAATTAAAAAAACACAAAAACAGCACAACCTTTGGAAATTTCAAACTTACTGTTTTCAACAATTTAAGATAATTTCATTTTCTTCCACAATATCTGTCAACTTATTGAAAGTAACATACGTACGTGCCTTAGATCCAGTCCAAACGTCTCGTATGTCAAAATATTGGCTTAATAAACATGAAGTTGCTGGTTTAATGTAAAATCTGGGAGCCCTGAGATATTGATGTTTAAAAAAGACAAGGAAGCTCATATCTCATCCCCAAAAAATAGAAGAAAAGATGTTGGCCTTTCTAGTCTAATACTACATGAATAATATATGTAAATAAAATATCTTCAAGGTATATTAAAAAACAAGTATGTTATAATAATAAATAAGGTTATTTCATGTTAAATTATAACTCTGAGAGAGACCTTGTTAAGAGACTTACATGGTTCCACAGTGAGGTTACATCTGTTGGGTCTCTCTCCAACCTGCAGACAGTAAAGACCTTGGTCTCCAATGTCAGTATTCTTGATGGTAAGTTTGTACATCTCTCCTTTCTGGGAAATGTCATATCTGTGGAAATATAATGATTTGTTCAGTGCAGTCGTGTACAAATGCATTGTATGCAAAATATGAAAGTGTTAAGGTGCACGGGTCAGTGATGATGATGATGATAATTATGATGATGATGATGATGATGATGATGATGATGATGATGATGATAATGATGATGATGATGATGATGATGATGATGATGATGATGATGATGATAATGATAATGATGACGACAATGACGACGATGATGACGACGACGAAGATGATGATGATGATAATGATGATGATGATGATGATGATGATGACGACAATGATGATGATGATGATGACGACGACAATGATGTTGATGATGATAATTAACCAGAATTAGGCAACACAACAGGCAACATGTGACAGGTTGCAAGTGATAGATAACATGTGACAAATACGAAATGACAGGTAAAAGCTAAAAGGTATTCCTCACTTGACAGAGTCTGTGTCGATGGGCTTTCCGTCCTTCAACCACTTGAACGGATGTTTGTGTGGATTGGTGGCCTTGCATTCAAAGACGATATTCTCCTTCTCCTTGCATTTCTTGTCAACTAGTCTCTTCACAAATTTCACATCAGCTGGAAAGTTTCAAATCAAAAATAAAATAAAATGTTAATGGTTAAATAATATTCGTTTACTTATTGTGGAAGAACTAAAATATATTTTAGATCTCTTTTTTGTGCTTTACCTTCTGTTCTATTTATTTTTTAAATCCTTTCAGTTGCTTGGGACCTAATGATAGTGATAATAATGAATGGCATTTATATTGTGCTTATCCATAATCATAATCATCATGCTCTAAGTGCTTTACAGAAGCACATTTATTCTCTCAACTACTTACGAGACACAAACAGGTCGGCAGTTGTTTCTTGATCCAGGACCTTGCAGGAATATTTGCCGTCGTCCTTGATGTTACAGTTTTTGATGACTAGGCGACGTTTCATTCCGTCTTTGATGAATTCATATTTGCCTCCAGCTTTCAACTCCTTTAAAAATGGAAGTGGAAAAAAAAAAAGAAACGAAAAAAAATATTAATATGTGTTACATAACATATACTGGTCATTACTACAATTTACGATATATTGTTTTTCACGAAACAAACATAATCCACCATGCACACACTCACCCTCACCTCCCAAATATACGACAGGAAAAACAAATATAATAGTAATACTATTATAATATCATAAATATAAAAAAATTCAAATATATTCGAATCATTGAAAAAAAAAGAAAAAAAAAGGAAAAAATTAGTGAGTCGTCCTCTGTAAAATTGAAACAAAATATAAAATGAAACAAACAAAAAAGAAAGCAATCAACAGCCCCCAGTAACCCCCCTGAAAATCTCCTATATTCAGAGATGAATGAAACCAGAAACCAATTATCATGACAAATAAAGTAACCAAACAATCCCCAGTTTCTTTCACAGTTATGGTCAGTGAGTAAAAGGCTCCAGCGTCCGTGCCGTATTCACAGAATCCTTACGTAAACTGTTAGCAACAATTTGGCATCATCTCTTTGCCATCATTCATCATTGAACTAGGGGTCTATACTCAAAATATGACATTGTTAACAATCCCTGTATCATTTTGTCCTCAAGGCTACATTGTCTTTGAGAATATTTTTTAAAAAGACTGAAATAACCCAGGCGTCGACTACGTTTTAATATTTATATACGTGTGTTATTTATATACGCGTGTTATACATATAAGTATGTGTGTGTGCTTTAAGAGATACTGCCACCCTGGGGTCATTACACTCTACAAAGAGTCTACTCCAGTATTCATACAGATACAGATACAGACATCCTTTCACATTGAATTCTACTCACAACATGGCGGAGTTATCTATAGTCATTCACTGCAAGCACAAATGTCTTATCAGTTAGGCCGGGTTCCCACTGCCGGTTATAGTCGGCTGCGCATGTGACTAGCAGGCTAAAAACTTGATAAATAATAAGTTTCTTAACCTGCTAGTCACATGCGCAGCTAACCAAAACCGGCAGTAGACGCCCGGCCTTATCAAGTTTTTAGCCTGCTAGTCACATGCGCAGCTGACCAAAACCGACAGTGGACGCCCCACCTTAACGTGATGACTTTGCATACGGCCAATGCTTCGGTATTTTGGGCGCTTTTGTTTTCTTGTGATTTGTGTTCTGTTGTGTACCCGTTTTCTGACAGTTACAGGCAAGGAGCTGGTCCCGGTAGAGCTTGCACTATGTGATCCTTGTACTGACTTTCTATCTTTCTTATTTCCGGATAAAAGTAAAGTTTCCATTCTCTTACTGAGCGTAGGGAATCGAAATGCAGAGACTTGAATATCGTTAGACGTACGGCATGATATGATAGAAATTAAGGTGGGATGATATTACAGTGCCAGTGAGAGACAAGAACAGAAATAGAAAAAAGATTTTAGCTGTCAGGGGGAATCGAACCCAAGCCTGCCTCAGTAACACTGCCTTCCCGTGAACAGCGGACCTGCTCACTGCCTCTTAGACATTACTTCCGCCAGATCTGAATACACCCAGCTACCAATTTCGCTGCTTGATGGAAAGATGAGAGAGAGAACCATAACAATTTCTTCCCGGACGCACTGGGATTCGTACTCGGGTCATTTGCGAGGAATTTTGCCTTCTCTGCTGTTGGATTTCACTAGTGATCGAATCTTGCCGACAACAATCGAATTAAAAACAAAGAAACTGAATTTGAATGGAAGCGGTACAATGTTCGCCCCATGACGTGTCCCCGCCGTTTGTGCTCGTTCATTCGTTCGTCCCTGGGCGGGCCATGTATGCACCCGGGGGTGGGGGTTGAAGGGGGGTGTCTGGGGGGGTGGTTCTTTCATCCCCGATTCAAATCCAATGCATGGGCTGAAAATTGATTGATGGAAAGATCACGACGCGTGAAATTTACGTTGTCGACAATCTCAAATGGAATGGAGCAAGAGTTAGAGCAAACGGCATGTTAGGGAAGTAGATTGGGGTGTTTACAATGGAGGCTGGCATTTTGTGGGAGGATGGGGAGGGAGTTCGAGATTAGATAAAGAGTGGGGTAGATGGGGGAAAGGGAAGAGAAAGAGATGAGGGAGGGAGAGAGCGTGAGTAAGACGAGAAAGAGAAGTGAGAGAGTGTGAGAGAGAAATAGAAAGAGAAGAGAGGGGAAGAAACGTTGAGAAAGAGAAGAGAGAGTGTGAAGAGAGTCCGAGAAAGAGAGAGAAAGGGGGGGGGCGTGAAAGAGAATAGAGAAAATGGAGAGAGAGAGTGAGTAAGAGAGAGAGAGGGGGGGGGCGTGAAAGAGAATAGAGAGTGGAGGAAGAGTGAGTAAGAGAGAGAGAGGTGGGGGGGGGCGTGAAAGGGAATAGAGAGTGGAGGAAGAGTGAGTGTGAGAAATGGATTTGGGATCTTAAATGTTTCTGTATCACCTTCTCCTGCATCAAATAAACATAAAATATATAATTACTAATAACTGCTCACCTTCAACCAATGATCAGCTGGTAGCTGATTCGATTACTTGTTCGATTGATTATTGATTTTTGATTTGATGAAAGAGAGTAGTACATATAACATACAGATAGCAAACAGTGGCCTACGTTTGGTGGTCGTAATTTGGGGTGTTATCATACATAATAGTATAGACTATGCATGTCATGCATCATTCTTATTTCAACATGTAAGACTTAAGAGGGAGGGGGAGGGGTAGAGGTATGCTTGTATGTGTAGTATGATATATACAACATGCGATTTGTGAGGTTATACGCCTGTAATTGTGCATGCTTGATGTGTTGGTTTCTGTGTTTGTGAATGGCATAACATGTATTTGTCCATAGAGAGATAGAGAGAATGAGTGGGTATAACTGTATTGATCTGTATGGTGCGTCGTTGGTGTGTATGAGTATGCTTATGTGTATGGAATTTTATTTGATTTATGTATGATATACTTTAATGTTTTGTCTTGTGAAGCGCTTTGAGATGTCGACAGATATGGAAGGCGCTATATAAATGCACTTTATTATTATTATTATTATTATGATATTTGACTTTGAATTTGTTGTTGACCCTTTCTTTGCCATTTACAAAAAGCGTTGCCTTCTTACTTCAATAACCATCTCGTACATCTCCAAATCCTCCCCAGATACCTGGCAATCTGTCACCCGTTCCTCAGCCAATCCTGGACCCCCAGGCAGGCCCATGTGATGGTGGGCGTGGCTTGGGGTGCATCGCTCCTCCTCTCTCTGCCTCAGCTCTTCATCTTCTCCATCACCAAGGTTTGGCATGATATATTATTATCATATTGATCATTTATTTGATTGATAGTTTGGATGACCATCGCCATGTATAGGATGTATATCATGTTGATTAATCGATTGATTTATTTATTGATTGATTGACCACGAACAGATAAAAGACCATTTGAATGTAACATTGGAACACCACAGGGAGACATTCTGAGTCCTGTCTTATTTATTGTTTATCTTCACCATGCATTCAGAGAGGCTACAAAAAACACTTACAGCACCATCCATAGGATATGGCTGAAATGTCGACCCAGTTTGAAGTATTGATATATAATGCTGATAGCTTTGACTTTGTTAGATTGAAAAACATGGATGTTAGGAGTATCATAGCATGATGTCATACATAGGCTTAGTGGGACTGTGTCCTTTAGATTCCCTTTACGTGTAAGTAAATCATTGCATTATTAGTCATTCAAAATAACGAATAAAAATCGCAGCAACAAACCACATTGACGAATTCGGAAACAAAATATTATTGTCGTAATCGTAACGGATATCCAACCAATTCCTTATCAATCATAACCTTGAATCAATCCAACGGTCTTAAATTGTGTCTTATTTGATCGTGGTCAATCAATCAATCCACCCGTCAATCCCTCCACCAATCAATTAATCAATCAAACTTGACTTTGTTCCAAGTTTTTAGGATTCGATTGATAAAGGAATTTTGTCTAATGCCGTTTTTTTTGTATCTTTCAATGAATATATCATCCATTGCTCCCCTTGTAAAGTTCATATTATAATGTTTAAAAACTCCAAGCGGATCCAAATCGTCGACTTTATGGACTAATTCATAGAACTGGATAAGATCTTCTCGGAGTCGTCTGTGTTTGGGGCAGGGTCAGTCTGGGGACTTGTATCTCTAGACATATTCTGACAGACATTTCAATCCTTCTATCTCTCAACATATTCTGACAGACATTTCAATCCTTGTATCTCTCGTCATATTCTGACAGATATTCCAATCCTTGTATCATTCTTGTTGCCCTTCTTTTAACATTTTCAATACTGATAGATTGGTTGATATATTATGATAGGCTCTATTTACAATTATTGCTATATTCAAGAATATATCTAATAAGGGATTTGTGCAGTAATAGGTCAAAGCCGTTGGATTGATTTTCCATTTCCCCGAGGTCGTTCTATTGTGAGTGAAAAGTACCGTGACAACAACTTTCCAATGGTGAATAAGGAATCTCATGATTTTTTTTCGGTACTTCCCGAATAGCAAGGTCAAGTTGCTGGGGAAAACCTTCTAACAATCTTGTCCTATTAATCATTCATTTACATGTGATGATAAAACCGGCTGATTCAGATAAAGCAATGAGAGGTATGGAAAAATATAGCTCCAAGTTTAAAGCAAGTAACAAAACAAAGAATGTTACTTGTTAGTTGTTTTACTTGGAGCTATACCATTTTCCATTTTTTGCATAGTACCTCTCATTCAGATTTTTAGCTTCTGGCAGCCCTCATTCCTGAGATAAAGCAATCAATTCAGTTTTCATTTGAGTGGGGTAACAACAATGTTCATTGACATAATGTAAATGGTGGAAAATCGTTTTGTTCTCAGTCATACCTTTTTCTCAACTATCGCCCTTGATACAATACATAAAATCAATGACAGTCATCGTGGAAAGAAAGCAAGAAATGACGGTTATGGAGTAAGGTTTGATCTTTTGTCCGATAGGCTTTATGCCAAAGTACTGAATACGAACAATCTTACACCACATGGTCCAAGTTCAAAGCTCGTATTCAACGGAAACGCATGCTTTCAGCTCACGACTGTCAAGTTCCAATAATAGCGGACGTTAAGGAAGTCCAACATGTGGCATCCATTACACTTCACCGACTGGCTGAGTGGGAATCAGTGAGATGCCAAATGGAGTGCTCAATGTATAGAGCTGAACTGACATGGGACACTTTTTAAAAAATTACTATTACTTTGGTACAATTAAGTGCACAAGTGGTATTTGTCTGTCTAGAATCAGCAATAAAGTAATGACATTGATTAGAAAATGATGATCCTGATAGCATCAATCAGAATTGCGCTTGCTGATGCCTTTAAATTATTTCTATTTCAACTATGTCCAATGACAATAATACATGCAATTAGGTTAATCCAAGGGAGGCACCGGTTTGTCACCTGGGACAACAACAAAAAGGGTTAATCTGAAGTAATGACAGCTGTTCCAAACATTACTTATGAACATGGAAAATGAATTATTTTTGTTTATAAGATGAATACGAGATCTGAAACTTTAAATCATCCCTTTATTCCTCAGGCCTTTCTTGTGTGAACATTGTCCCCAAACCTTCATCAGGAAAGACCATCTGAGGCGTCATTACATGTCTCACCACAAGAAGGAAATATACGAAAGTCAGATGAAAACGAGTGTGTATGGCTGTCCAGTGTGCCTCAAAGTCTTCAAGAAAAAAGAGTTCCTCGACTACCACATGCAGGACCTTCACCCTAACGGCATACAGGAACCCGAGCCTCCACGGAAGCTGAAAAACGTCAAGGAAAAGAAGCCAGACTTGGTACAAAACATGCAGATAACTCCAAGACCTGCTCTTCAAAATAATTTAATCTTCCACTCTTACAAATCACAGTCACAAACATTTCCAACTTCTCTTATCTTACCTACGAATCCCCAACAACAGCAGCAACATGAACAACAACAAAACCAGATACTACAGCAGTCACCGCAGGGAATACAACAACAGGCACAGCAACTATCACTACTTCAAACGCAATCTCCTATAAAGAACAAAGATATACAGTCGCAACATTTGGGGTCGGATGCTGAACGACTTGACTTTCTTCACCTGAGTCAGGCATTGGGATTGCAGCCTGTTCAGACATCCAAGCCAGTATCTGCCAGTCAAATTGTTTTTCCTCCGGCACCGCAAACATCCTCTGTTAGCGTTGGGAAAGGAAAATCTCTACTGAATTTGGCAACTATTAAGACAGAGCCCGTCAAATTTCCCAACCAGATTCTAAAATTGGTAACAAAACAACAACAACAACAACAACCAACACAGCAGTTGCAAAATAGTATTAAGCTCCAGCAGTTCATTCAACAACCATTAAGTCAACAACAAAACACCCAGCAGCAACAAGAGCTGCAGATTCATAAAACCATTCAAATACAATCCGGCCATCAGCAGCAGCAACAACTATTATTTCAGCTTCAACAACAGCAACAACAACAACAGCAACAACAACAGCAACAACAACAGCAGCAACAACAGCAAGAGCAGCTACAACATCAACAGCTGCAAATATTGCAGAATCAAAGCAGTGAAGAAAAGATTCAGACTATACCAGCACCGACGCCAGAGCTGCTTTTCCCAAACAACATCATTAGTCTAATGTCAAACCTCGAGCCAACGAAAAATATCGAATGGTCCTTGACGGGAGACCCGAGCACAAGCTCTAAAAACAAGACCAGTAATATTTCTTCCTCCAACGCTGATACAATTTGTGATAGCATTACAGCTAGTCTTTCTGCTGCCGTCACCGCTGCTCCAGCTGAGAAACCTGATCATTGTTATGCTACAGTATGCGCTTCCCAAATTCAGGCCGGGTTGTCAACATCCTCAAACAACTTAGTCTTGGCCAGTGCTGATACTAATCTTACCAGTGCATCAATAAACCAGGGGAAGTTTGTGACGGAAGAGGATTTCCAGAGAATCTTGAGTTTCTTAAAACCAGCTAAGGTAATGAATGGGGGAATAAATGCTGCTGGCGAGATGAAAAAGAGTCAACTAAAGAACCAGCAGGTACAAGACATCACCGCCAACCAACAACAACAACCCCAACAACAGCAACAGGAAGACTTTGTGAATCAGCAACCAATATTAGCTAATTTCCCTGCTGTAAGCTGGACAGACAACAGTGTGACTGATTTTAGTGGACTTGGAGATATATCCCTAGCCAATGACAACAGTATAATCATGGGAGGGGGAGTAACTCCTATCTCCAACTTTATAATCCAGCTCCCCCTCAATGTACAGGATTGTCCCCAGTTGTTAGGACAGCAGCAACAACAACAACAGCCGCAGCAGCAACGACAACAGTTTATCCAGCAACCAGTGCAACAGCAACAGCAGGCACAGTTGATACAGGAACAACAACAGCCCCAGATTCATCTTTTACAACAGCATTCACAGTTTTTCCAACAGCAAGCCCAAGCGCAGCTATTTCAACAGCAACAACAGCAAAATCAGTTACTGCAGCCACAGACACAAGCTCACTTGTTGCAACAACCGAACCAACAAACGCAGACAACTATTTCGGTTCCTTTATCCAATGCAAAGACAAATTAGTCTTAGCGTTTGACATGAAGTATAGTTTATTGAAATATGTTGCAAATTATTATAAAGCTTGATGTTACAGTGCATTGTCTTTCATAATTGTAATATATATATATAAGTATTTATTTATTAGGCTTGATCATGCTCATAATATGACTATAGTAGCTTTGTCCATCACACTTGTAAGATTAAATAAGTTAAGATATACGTTATTAATCCCAAGAGACAACTTATAAAGTGTTGACGGCAACTCAACTTGATAACACTATATTAATATTACATAATACAGGATCAATATCGAACGTTACAGATGAAGTGCATTATCCATTCAAACATTCATAGGTATGATATATACATGATATAACATTCAAGACCATAGAAACAAAAAAAAACCCCAATAAAAGGGAGGAGTACTAATTGCATTCAATCTTTGATGTCTTGATTGTAAAAAATACAAACACATTTGAGATGATGTATCATGACCGTATTGTTTTAGCGCATATTTTGGGGTAGTAAGTAGGTGTTGGAACACTGACTTTTAACAAAATAAAATTAATTTGGTATGTAGGGAAAAATTATGATTAAGCAGAGTTAACTTTGTTAGCCTATGTTGGCTTATGATTACCTCTAAAGGATTGAGGTAGTTCATCATATTATGAATATGACAGTAGTTGTGATATCTATTTAAGAAACATTGATTGGAGTTTTCATGATTTCTGAGATGTATCAATTGTTGTTTCTTTAATTTGTTTTTTGTTTTTTTCTTTCTTTCTTTCGTTCTTATGTATTTTAATTGATGAATTTTTTTGTTTTGTTTTTTTTTGTTTGGAGATGTAGCGATTGTTTGCTCTGATACTACAGTAATGTGGAGTAGACTTTGAAAAAATTATTATTGAAAAGGGATAGTACTTCAGGTTTGTCATAGGTCACTTACAGCTTTGTATGTTATGATTAATAGAGGATGAAATTGTCTTTATTTTGTCGACGAAGGGAATTTGTCTTTAAGGTATATTTAGAAAAAGGGGAGAAAATATACCCAAGCATCGGCCTCACGCAGTGCAGTGCTGCAATTTAGCCAATAGGAGTTAATTATCTTGCCGAGGGAAAAAAGCCCAGTGCTGAAAGCCAGACTCGAACCCCCCATCCTTGGTGTGGTTTGTGTAATGTCTTAACCTCTTGGCCTCATATTAGGGTGCTAATCCAGGATTTGTGCCGGTATAAACAATGTTGGGCAATAATAATTATTATATATACAAAATAGGTGATAATTGTTTGCTTGTTTTTTCCATTTCCCATAGATATTGTGAGTAAAAATAATCTTGACAAGCAACTTTCCAATGGCGAATAAGGAATCTCATGATTTTTTTTTCCGGTACTTCCCGAATAACAAGGTCAAGTTGCTGGGGAAAATCAGATAACGATCTTGCCCTTATTGTCATCAGCCATTTTTATTTTCCTTGTTACTTCCCTTGTGCTTAGAAGTGACTGACATTATCAGCAGCAGCTGTCCATACCTTTTGTGTAATGTCTTCTTTCCGTCTACCATGTAATTTAATATTTAATCATTACAAGTGGTATTGATAAGAATGAACCTGTCCTAGTTGTTCTCTACCTAGTAAAATGGCATGTTTTTTGAAAGTTTAACAGTCACCAAAAAAACAAATATTTCATTAAGTTGTCTCATTTGTTTAAGTCTATTGTCTTGAGTTTTTTAGAATGATAAAAAACCCCCCCAAAAAACCCCTCAATTAATGCAGACATTTTGATTGTAGGCCCTACTGTTCTTTTATGCTTTATTTCTGACAATATTTTCCTTTGTTTCAAAAACATGTAAGATTTTAGACGTTGTCAGTTTGATATATTATTATATTATGGTTTGAGTTTGATTCTTGTTGTGTTGTCAGTGAATTTAAGTGTTATATTTGTCCCTTATTTTTGGGTTCTAGAGCTTACAGTTACAGTCTCATTCCTTTTTCTGTGGCATAACCTTGCTGTGAATGTAAGGGGACACATTCATATTATGATTCATCTAGGCATTATTATTTTTAATTATTTTTTCTTTCTTTTGTGTGCTTGCTGTGTGGAGACTTTTTAAAAGGTTCAAAGTAGTAACAATGCCAAATATTTGGAATTTAAATGATAAGAAAAAGATAATGGTACAGCTTCAAATCTGAAACAAAACAAAAAATAAATGACAAGGATGCTTCGTATTTCCCCTTCAGTTAATTATCATATAACACATAAACCGAAAAAAATAATAGATAGTGATAATGAAAGCAATTCATAGAAGCAAAAATTTTGCACTCCCTGGTTTTTGCACATACGGAGTTTCAAACCTTTGATACATCATTTATCAAAATTATCTCTGAAAGGTTTGGTAACCATTTATGTTTTCTCTTTTCTGTGCCTATTAGCTGAAGAAGGGGAAACACAAAACATCCTTGTAATTGTTTTTTGTTTTATATTTGAAGCTCTATTACTATTATTGCCTCTTGTTGCATACCTGTATTCTTTATGACTTGAGTTGGTACTTGTGGGATACTACATAATAGTTTTCACATTTTCTGAGACTGTGGCCATAAATTGAATTCAATTAAAATTGTCAACTATTCTCAATTTTAAAGTCTTGTTGTTTTATCTGACCAACTGATTTCCCCCATCTCAAAAGTCTAGTGGTGCTGTTTAGTTTTAATGTCATTTATCCAGAGTCCAGCAATGCATATATTTTGTCATCGGCTGCATTGAAAAATCTTTATTATTATTATATTTTTTAAATAATTATTATTGTTATTATTATTATTATTATTATTATTATTATTATTATTATTATTATTATTATTATTATAATTATACTTCGTATCATAGAAGTCCCTTTGTGGAATTTAAATATTATAAAGATAAAGATGGGTTTATAGTTCAAATCTCCAGCATACAAGTACAGGCTCACCACAGACTTTATAACATTTATCCCTCAAATCTCCAGCATACAAGTACAGGCTCACCACAGACTTTATAACATTTATCCCTCAGCAGGCAGTGTCACTCAAAGGCCCTTCTCAACTCTTTAGGCCAGGCGTCCACTGCCGGTTTTGGTCAGCTGCGCATGTCACTAGCAGGCTAAAAACTTGATAAATAATAAGTTTCTTAGCCTGCTAG
>JARFNW010146048.1:0-19255 GCA_031763155.1 Dirona albolineata | reverse complement strand
AATGTGACCGAGTACCTCGATACCTCTCGGTGCCAATTGACGTTTACCTGTGTTTTCGTCAATTGACACCGAGTCACCTGGTGCCAGTTGACGTTTTACCCATGTTTTCGTCAATTGGCACTGAGTCACTCGGTGCCAATTGACGTTACCTATAATATATATAACCATTCAGTCAGTCATTCAGCCACACCACTCGAGATCATTTTGTAAATAATCTTAATCAGATCCCATGACAGTGTCCTCTTTTCTTCCTATTTAGCCCTTGTTTCCTCCCAATCCATCATTCCAATACTGTAGACTCAGTCTGACTGTCTCTGTACTGTTGTATCTAGTTCTTGTAGTTGTAGAGTATCTTTTTTTACGTTTGTTGGCTACCCCATTGAAATTATTTTGTATAATAATAATAATCAACAACCCATGTATTGTTAATCACCATCCCAATAAAAGTGACATAATTGCCAAAAAAGATGATGCCCATGGCATGGTGTGGTGTTTCTGTTCCCTCAAAGAAAGTAAAAACAAAAAGTGAAAGTAAAAAAAGAAGACTGAGACTGAGACTGAGACTGAGACAGAGTGAGAGTGTGATGACAGACACCTGCCCCTCCCCAGGACCGGGTCTAAGTCTAATAAAACGTCTGCTATCATTGATATACTCTAAATTCAATCGTATTCAAATGTCCACATCTATAATAACGGGGAATAATATTATGAAAACCACATACAATGCCTGGAAGATTTGCATACAGCTTTGGATCGGCCATAATTATCCGAACACAAGACAACTAGACACTAGACAAAACAGAATAAATAATGAGTCAGAGTTGTCAAAGACGAAACAAATCGATGAGTTGCTTCCCTTCGCTGTTTTCTACTTCCGGTATTTTACCTCTGTCAAAAGTAGAGGAAGAGTCGCGGGGAACTGAATTAATTATCACTGTTTGATTTGCATATATATTTGTATACATTTAATATAATCAATTATCTATAATACAAATAGAGAATACCAGTGAAAACTCAATTCATACAGTTATTTTTAACGTTTAAACTGAATTTATTTTTCAAAAATATCCTGCGTGTGGTTTGTTTATTGAGTCCCCTTTATACCGCAGAATAGGCAATGTAGGGGCCAGCCATTTGTCAGGCTCTGAAGGGTGCTGATAACCAGTGGTGTATAATATAAATCCAAATGTCTCCGAGGACTAACATCACTAATCGCCAAACGCATGGCTAGAAATACCCTGCATCAGTAATTCAAGACCAGCAGGTGATGAGCCCACAACGCCCAAACACCTTAAACAGTTCATTGGACAACAATGCACCATTCACGAGGTCCATAAATTTGTTGCTAAACATTTTGTTGCCACCCCAGTGGTCACTCTTCAGTTACAGAGAAACTGGGAGCTGCCACTTATGTCTAAAATTTGCTATTTTCGGTTGAAAATTATGGGATCTTGCATGAAACTTATGGACATTACTTGTGAAAAAAAATCGCGGGGGAAGGAACATTTGAAAAAAAGATTGACGAAAGGGGGGATCAAACACATGCCTGCCACGACAATACCGCCTTGCCGACAAAAGCAGACCGACTCATTCTCACTTAGCTAGGCCGCCACCCTTATAAATGTGTATACATGATATATTATGCATCGTCAAGCATTGTCAAACAGTGTAGTAACTGTTATTACTACGATGTAACTCGTGTCAACTTGACCTAGACTTTAACATAGGGTGACCTAAAACCATAATTAAAACTATAAACATGTATCTTGCTAGGAAGCGTTCAACGTCAACCCATAGCAACAACATGCGGGTGTTTGCAATCCGACGATAAGCGTGGAAATACGAGTTATCAATAGTAGTTATTTTGTTTATTTGGCAAAGGGTGGGAGTGTGAGGACAAAAAGCTGTTGTCAATTTTTCGAGTTAATTAACGTCAACTTGTAATGCTGTATGAAACCAATTTGAGGCGGGCGATACAATAAAGATTGTTTTTATCATATTTTTTAAAAAGATCTTGCACGGTGTTTCAAATGTCCATGTGGACATCTAACGTTATTTCTTTTAATAAGGGAAAAAATGATATTGACGGGCCAACCGAAATGGTGCTTAACATTGACAACACAACACAACACCTCTTTGTCAAGTTACCATTGAATTGGAATAGGACAAGATCGTTAGACGGTCCTCCCCAGCACCGTGACCTTGCTATTATCCTATTCGGGAAGTGCCGAAAAAAACCAAAAACAACATGATATTCCTTACTCACCATTGGAAAGTTGTTCCTCATGGTACTTTTTACTCACAACAGACCGATCTCTGGGAAATGGAAATCCCAAGCGAAAGGTTTTCACCAATTGGATGACCAAGATAATTGTAGAAGATGGGGTGGGGGCGCTAGACGCTCTATGATGTCGAATCGGCGTTTATTTCTCTTTCCCATAGGAATGGGTTTAATTGGCATTGTTGAACACGTACAGTGGAATATGCCAAGATCGCTAGAAGATTTTCCCCAGCAACTTGACCTTGCTTTTCGGGAAGTACCGAAAATAAATCATGAGTATGAGATTCATTATTCACCATTGGAAAGTTTGTTTGTGACTTTACATTTTACTCACAATAGAACGACCTCGGGGAAATGGAAAACCCATCCAACGGTTTTGACCAGTAGTATGGGTAACCTGGGGCAACTCCGTAACTCAATAATTGAACTTGGACGTCCTGGAGCGAATTTAAACAAGAGGAAGAGAAGGCAACTGATGTAACTCAACTCCATTCGGAGCCAGAGGACACTCATATCGTACAATCAGGATATGTGTGGAAATGACTTGGGCATTCCACCATTCCGACAGTGACCCCAATCAACAAATTGAAGTTTTAAAAACCTGTTTTCTACAATAAATGTTGAAGATCAGAAACGCATAGGAATCTTGTGTGGTTTTATCTGATTGGCCTCTGCTTTTGCATGATGGGTAATCATAATAATAATAAAAAAGGGCGTTTGATTCATTTTGATCAACTTGGGTGTACGAAATCACTAGCCAGAATTCAACATTTCATTGCATGGCATGGAATTTTGCCAGGTTTCTGTCACCCTAGGGCGCTTGCATCAGTCAGCCAAGGGTGTGCTTTGTTAACGTGGTTGAAATATTTTTTTCCTATGAGTAAAATGTCAAAATGCACGCTCCTCATGACCACCATGCATTTAAAAAATATATAAATCAACATCAACTCAAATTTTTTTTTAGAACTTAAAATGTATTTGCATAGTCATCCTGTAATTAAATGACAGGTAAAATCCAACAAAATAGAAAGACCTAGGCGTTACTCTATGGAGCAACTGTGACAACAATACTTACTATTACGTACTATAAATTCTATTTTCAAATATGCATCATAAAAGGAAAAACAATGGTTGAAAAAGATATTAATCATGATACCTATTTGCGCCGAACATGCTCATCTAGTATAGACAAGTATTACAATTGGACAAACTTAACAAAACAATACTCATTTCATATGACCAAAAAAGTAATAGTAGTAGCAGTAGTAGTTAGTTAATAATAATAATAATAATAATAATAAAAACCACCATATCTTATTGATCATCTTATATCTTTCATCTGAGGCAAGTCATCTTCTGTCAAATTTTCTTTAACAACTTTTAAAATTAAATCTAAAAATGACACATCACTCATAACGAACAAAGTTTACCAGTCCATATCTAACCCCCCAGTCGAGTTATCTTTCTTCTTTTAATTGCTGCTCTCGGTGATACCAATTAAACATTTCTAATGCCAGCCTGCTTTAACTGTTATCAAGTGATTGAGCTTTCTGACCTGTGACTTCTAAATAAACACTCTCCCCTCATCACTTATAATAAAATAAGACGATAAAATTAGAATATTTACAAAAATCGTGAATAAAAGACAGAAAACACACCTTCGCCTGTACTCAGTCTGTGCGTAAACAGATAGCACATTTTGGCATGTTATCATTCAACATCCAAATGCACTCAAAACATGATGTAATTGTAGTGAACTCCAGCATGCAAAAATGTCTTATCAGTTACAACAAAAGGTCTATGAATACAGGCCCCTGGAGAGAAATGCACTGCCAAAAAGATGTCAATCAGAGAAGAATAAAAATGAAAATGTCGATAGCGGAAAGCTCAACAATGAGTCAACTTAACAGATGGCAAGGTGATGCTTCTTTGATTTTTGCTGTCAACATCAACAATCTCATTCTTCTCTGACGGCTATCTTCAGGCATTGTATTACTTCCTTTAATTTTTGCCTGCTTGTCACCAGTGCCTGTGCCAATTTAAATTCTTAATTAAATACAAGCAAGATCATTTTGGTATTGTTTGGAGCTATTGATAGTGGTATGAAAGCTGATCAAGTTTGGTTATGACAATTAAGATGGATTTCAAATGCTTCTGTAAACGTAAGTTCAATTTTGTAATATACCTATTTATACCCATATTGTGTGTGTGTAGGTCATGGGTTAGAAAACCACAGCCCGCAGGCAGTCTGCGAGTCACTATGAGGCAATAATGTGTAAGTGTAAGAATGGATAATAATTCCCATGTTTATAGCATCTTATTATATATTTTGCACATCGACTACTTTTTATCAAGATCAGCATGGCAACAAAAAAAAAAAGGTTTCCACACCCAAAAATATGTCATGGTTGTTTTGCTCTCAAAATTTTGATCCTTAATATAAAACTAAAGGAACAATGCAAGCAATTCTTACTAAACTATCTATTCAACAATACCATCTTCTACTTCTAGATCCAGACAATAATTTAAGTATCAGTATCAAAGAAAGACAAAATATGAGGTGGTAATGATCATAGACATTTTAAAAACTACCAATAATAATAATGCATCTATATTATTCGATGATTAAGCTTTACTTTACAGTTCCAATTACTCCCTAGCTGCACATTCAACAAATGAAGCATATATCTGTCTATGCAGAAACTTTTGAGAGTTAATTCCCAGCAGATCCCTATGTTTAGAATGAATGCAGACAAAGCAAAATTTCACAGGTAATAAATTGTTCCATTTGCAGAGCTAATACTAACAGTAATACCTTGTCATGATCAACAAAAATAAACATGATTTAATTACAAAATATGACGACTAAGACCTAGACTTCCTTAGGCAGTAAAATGATTGACTAATTGGCACTAAATATAAAATGAATCAGTTCACAATATCATTTAACAGTAATCAAATTTCAAAGTCGGACACTGACTTCTTGTCTTCGAAAGAATAAAACACCTTCATCAATCTGTATCCGATGTATTCAAATCATGATCGTGACAAATCTCCATGATTTACCCCCCCCCCCCCCCCCCCCCCAAAAAAAAGCTTCCAACCCCCCCAAACAATAACATCCCTTGTCAGCTAAAATAAATGCAATTCAGCAATTGAGGAGAACAAGAGATAAGAAATACGTACATAAAAGTCAGCAGATGTAAAAAATTCCAGTAGTATTCACTTTCAATCAATGTCTTTTTTCTTTAAAAACTGCTCGTTGCTGATACATATACAATATACATACACAATATTAACTTAATGAGGAATAAAATGGTTTAAAAACTTTTCCTACATAATATTGTCTATAGCATAGCAAATATCTCAAATACAGCTAGCTACTTTGCATATTAGAAAATTTCAGTCACAGTCATTGAATTGTGCATTTAATTCAGACTGAGACAAAGATTTCACTGATCACTATGCAACACCTGGTTTCAGTTCAAACGTCATCGCTTTGTTAATTTTTTCAAATTGTTGACATGTCTAAATGATTTCTTAAACATAAGGTACCTTCAATGGAAGGACAAACACCCAAGCTATTCATAACAAATGCCTTAAACTTAAACCTATTGCTTTCTAGCAAACAATTGATATGTACATTCAGTAGCCATGGATAAAAGGAGAGATCACCATAACATTCACATCTATATCATTAAAATCATTCATCATGGCAAAATTGAAACAACTTACATTACTAAGTTAACTGTAATGATTAAGAAAATGAAAGTACAATAATGAACACTTCATGTTAGGCAATATAAGCAGTAAAAGTAGTAATCGCAACAAGTTTTAAAACATTCTAGTGAGCTCACTTTTTTGGCTTAATTAAAAGTTAAAGCACTACTAAATCATAGTTAGTCTTCTATCCAGCCAGACCCTGTATAAAACAAAAAATTCAGATACCTTTCATTCTCCCCCCCCCCCCTTTTAAAAATAAAAACACCTTTAAATGAATGTCAATCATAATGGAAAAGCTTGACTATGAGATAACCGCCTGAACTCTGCATCACTCTAGGACTGTGGTCGACCAAAACCATTACAAATTACAATTCTGTCTAGGTAGGTAGATCCATTTTATGCATGTGCCCACCATAAGTAATGTATGTGAGAGCAAAATGTGCATTATATAAAATGACTATGAGCAACAGCTACAACTGAAGATAGGCAATGCCTGGAGAAAGAGAAAGTTTTGTGTTATAGAGTTAGGGCTAAATATTAATTGGCATTAAACTTTTTCGAACTCTAGTGATACTAGTTATCTATCTTATAGAGAGATACAAATATATACCCTGACCACTGACACTAGCAAACTAAGTTTTAAGAGGTAATGATACAAATATTGCTATGCGAGAAGGAGAAATAAAGTTTAAAAGTTGTTATAACTTTTCCCAGCGCAAATGATATGAAACAGGGACACTTAAAGAGATGCACATAGAATTGAATGCATAGTGAACGTAAAACATTAACATGAGTCAAATTAAACAAGAAGTTATGGACTTTTTGAATACTTGAATTACTTATATGCAGCAGTGAAATATTTGTTGTTGTTGTTGATGTAAATAAACAAAACGATATAATACTATTCTCTTGCAGCTGTCAATTTCAAGTAGGTATTCAACATTATTATCTTACAAAAAACAAAAAAAACCATGTCAGACTGGATTTGACTAAACAAAATCATATAAGAATCCCAAAGAACGATTGCAAACAATATATGAAACATCAAATGTAAAATGGTTTATCTGGAAGACTTGATTGGATGCAACAAGAGCAACAATTTTCAGGTCGTATTAAAACTTGACTCAGCCCATGACTCGGCCCATGCAGCGAAGCAGAAATTGCATAGAGAGACTTAAATCATTCGTCAAAGAGTTAAAATCAAATTACTCAAGAGTCAGAGAGTGAACATAACAAACCAGGGGTAACCAAAATTATCCAAGGAGTCGAATCAGCGAGTAGAGATACTTCAATTAGCACACTTGAAAACAATTGGGGGAAGAAAAAAAAGCGCCAAGAATCGAGAAATCTGGAATGTTCCTGGCATGAAAATTCTCTTCAAAATGTAATTGTGCAAATTCTAAAATCAATATTTACGAAACTGCAGACGTAAAATAATTGAAATTGCATCAAGTAAAAAGCAAGTGGACTTCATTCTAAAAGTAATTCATAAGAAATGGCACATTATGAATAGTCCCAACCGTGCCATCGCATACAATTTCAATTGAATGCACAAAACACACAGTTCCTTCACAACAATATCTATCAAATTATCAAAATATTGTGCTTGGATAAAATTTAGCAAGACAGTACTGCATGTATAGCCACTTCCGATACTTGACACTATCTATGGCTTGCATCTGAATCAAATATTGTCAATTTAAAAAAAATTATGAGCAAATTGAGAGAGAAAATACACTAACAGGTAACAATGTTTTCGGCCAGGTTCTGACCCCACAGTATTGCACTTAACACAGCTCAGCTGGATTTGAGCCTAATTGCATAAAAACATGCTGACACATTGTTCATTCTGTCACAGGATGCGACATAAAATATGTATATTATATCTAAGAATAAAAGGAGTTACAAAACAAAATGCACACATAAAATCCTTGGCATTGAAGCATCAACATAAAAAGAAACAGTTTTAAGTCTCAACCGAATCACACAAAAAGAAAAACGTCATACGCCAGCCTTACTTTCCTTGTGTGGCAATGGAATCATTGTTACAGAAGTCATATAATCATTAACTTGGAAGATGTTTGACAAGATTTGAAGCATCTCAATTGTAGGTATTGACTTCAAACCAAACAAAAATAAAAATGAAGTGAACAAATGGCTAAACATAATGCTGTCTAATATAATCAGTCAGAGCTCTTTTTCCCCATGAAAGAAGAAAGGTAAATGCAGGAGGACGGATGAGCTTAACAAATAACAATGACAAAAATATTTTTTAAAAAGCCAAATTAAAAATCGATTCTCATACACAAAAAACAAAATCTAGACTTTTTTTCACGGTGACTAGAACACAGAACAAAATAGTTCAATGGACCGACTTCATAGAATATTCAGCAGAACACAACTGGTGATAGGAGTATGACTAACATATCATCATCTAAAAGAAGCAAACATTAATGAGTTGGCACACTGGTTTGGTATCTGAGCAACAGTTAAAGAAATATGACCATGTGCTTTATGGTAACAAAAATGAAATAAAAGAGTAAAAATGATATATGTGTGCCACTGTTCAAGTTCAAGATGAGATTTTTCATTTAGTATTTTAAATAACTATTCTTTTTCAAGATCAAACTGTAACAATAATATCTAATTAATGTAAACCTACTATGATTAAGTAGAAAAATCTATCAAGCTCACATTAATGTGAAAACACCAACAATTTGTCACCAATAACTGACAAAGGAAGAATGGGATCGTCATTAAAAAGACATAACTAGCTCAACATTATCTGGTTCTAAATTTAAAGAGCATTGTCAAAAATAATAATAATAATTGAACACATAGAGATGTTAATAAAGAGCGACACAGATAAACCATTTGGTTTGAAACCAATGATTGAATCATTTTGATATAAAAGCATTAAAATTATCCATGCCTTGTCCGAACATGTGCACCCTCCCAACCATTGCCGTATGGCATCGTATCTGATGTGTATTATATATATGCTTGGGCTTTATGTCTTATTTACAAGTTTAATTTCCACTTTAATCCTTTCCAAAATTATGATACAGGATCATAACAATGTTTTAGTTCTGACATGACATTTAGCTAGTCAGTCTATAGCTATAATAGTCGTGACCCGTGTTGATTTGATGACTACTGAGTCATGATTGATTCATACCTATTGATTGTTAATTTGTTTGATTAAATGGAAGCATCTTGGCAATGACAATAGGTTTGGTATGTGTTTTTCTATATAGTTTACATATATTAATGGTTAATACATGATTGGTTTATCTGTGTCGCACTGTACAGAAGAAAGAAAAAAAAAGATAAAACATTGGACTAGATTTACAAAACAACAGGCTTGGACTATATACTAAAACTACATCAAGCTATTTGCATTTGAGCCTTAATTTCTTTTTTCCATCTGTAGAAGGTACGGGCAGAAACTCCTGGAAATATGCGGGCAAACTCTTGAGAATCAACATCTGGGTTATCTTTAACAAAAAGATATTCAGCTCTACTCATCTTTTTCTGTCTTTGCGAAGAGAACATCTCTTCCTCATCCTTTGTGCTGGTGGCAGTGGAGTCGTACTTCCATTTTCCTTGATTTGGAAAAGACTGTGATATGCACTCTGAGTTCTGCTCCATCTTGGGAGTTGATGAGACAGAAGGAAACTTGTGGCGGTCAGCAGACATGACCATTAAAGCTGACAGGGATTGGTTTTCTTGGTTAAGAGATATAGAGTCATACTGTTCAACACCACTGTCGACTTTGCTAAGCAATCCATCTGACAAAGGAGGAGACATAACTGATCTTTGTAAAGCCACAGAGGCAGAATCGTTTGTCTGGTAATGGTCAGGATAACCACTGACAAAGTCATTACTGTCAGTATTGTTGTTATTCTCACTACAATCATAGCCATAATCCGTTGAAGGATTGGGGGACTGGTCTGAGACGCCATTAGTATGTACATAATCTTTACCAGAGGGTATGTCCACGACCCCTCTTGGATTCCACCCGCGATAGTAGGATGCATTGGACTCAGTCAGTTTAGCGAGTTTCCTCAAAGAGGAATCCTGGTCCTTGATACCGGTGTCGTCGGTAAAGTTCATTTGACTAACAGCATTGTCAACTGAATTGATTTCCGATTTCAACAAGCCTGATCCTTCAATATCGTACATTTCTGACATCGAAGGATCAACCTGTCCATTTGTAACACGATCAGACACATTATTGCTTCTTTCTACACTTGCACTATTATCATCGGGTGACGGTTCGAGGAAGTGAGGCATCGTTTCAGCCTTTGATAATGAAGTTTTCCATGAATCAAATATTGCTTTTTCCACATCTGGGTATATCCCACTGAAGTCTTCAAATGTCATATTTTTGTTATCCCTGATAAATGATATTTGAGTTGATATCTTTAACATCCAACATTTAAAATCTGTTTCTGATATGTTAAAATAATGAGTTGAAAACACATCATAAGTTACATCTGGATTTTCTTTGCAAAAATACAACGCCCGATTCCTCTTTGAATCTTTTAGAGAATTATTGGTCACTTCAGTGATGGGCGTCTCGAAACTTTGGTTTCCAATGGCAGAAATCTGTTCTGGAGTAAGAGCTTTCCACTTTTCGAAAATATCCTCTCCAATATCAGTGATTGCAGATCTAAACTCTTCAAAATCCAAACTGGGATTTGAGGAAATATGGAGAATGACAGCCTTTATTCGATGCAGCCATAACTCAAATGTCTCTGTTGAGACAAAGGGGAAAAGTTGAGAAAAGACTTGATATTCAATATTGGGATTATGCATGAGGTGCAACAAAGCATTCGTCATTTTTGTTTTTGCTTCTTCATTATCGTTCTGAAGGGTTGGGTTTCCATGGTGCGAATCTCCCCTTTTGATGTCACTACCTGACTTATATGCATGGATTACTTTCACTTCTTCAGCCGATCTGACATTCTGCCTTTCAAAAGCAATGAGTTCTTTCCATCTGAGGAAAGCGTCTTCAGATACATCAGGTAGGACTGCAGATATTTCTTCAAAACTGACGGATGGCTGAGAGCGAACATAGTTTATAATTTTGTCAATTTCTTTTTTCCATTGACAAAAGGTATCATTAGCTACATAAGGGAAAATGTCTTTGAACTGATGAAACTCGATCTTTGGATGAAGTTGCAAATAAGCAAATTCCCTACTACTGAGCTTTCTCACAGTATACTCATCTCGATTTGTATTTACTTTTGACTCCACAGAAGGGCCACCGTAGTTGATAGAGTCTTTGGCGAGAGTTCTAGCGTCGTACAAAAATTGCTTCCATGCTTCAAATATCTCCTCAGTCACAGATGAATCAATGCTTTTATACCTTTCATAATCTATGCCCGGATTGGCCTGAAGAATCTCAATGGCATCTTTCCACTCTTTCTTCCATCTATAAAAACTACGAGCTGAGATGTTAGGAAACTTTTGAGAGAACGATGCAAAATCTACATTCGGATTCTGGTGAATAAATACGTGGGCAGCTTTGAACTGCTTTTTTGCTGGAGAAGATTCCCCCAAAATGGCAAAATCTTTACTGTTGTTAAATTTGTCAGAATGGTGATCCATCTGATGAGACATCTCATTTCGTTTTAAGCAGACTGGAAACTCTTTAACTTCATCGTTTCTTGCAGGATGTTCAAATTTCTCTTCATGCCTGTGTCCATTCTCTGGCAACGCTATTTTTTCACCAAAATTTTCTTTGCAAGACTTTGCTCCCCATATCTCAAATACATCCTCAGGGATGTCGGGAAATACAAGTTTGAATTGTTGATAATCTGCATCCTTCTTCCCCTGTATGAACAGTAAAGCAGCATTCATTTCTTTACGCCACCTGTAAAATGTCCGAAGAGAAATCGTTGGGAACAAACTTTCTAAATCTTTAAAGTTGAGAGAAGGATTTTTCAAATAGTATATGTACTCTTGTTTGTTTTGCTTCCTTGACTTACTGACAGGACTATGCGCATTCATATTCTCCACTTCTTCCCTAAGCCGTTGCTTTTTATGACAGTCTAATTCATTTATAGAGTCATTTTCATTGATAACAAGGGATGATGAACGCTTCACTCCATGTAAACCATCCTCTTCTGCATCCTTGGTTTGTGAATAGACCTTCATTTTCTCTGTTTTCACATTTTTCGTGTCTGGTAGGCTTATTTGAGGTTGTAAGATGCTCTGGGATGTTAAAGTAGTTCTGTCATGTGGCGACTCCGATTTACTCCCACAAGAGCTTGGGGAGCTTGCCATAATGGCAGGTAAGTTCATAGGATTAGGCGTGCCTGCATTCAGTCCCATCATTCTTGGCCACAGCATCATTGGAAGCATTTGTTGATTGAGGGGGGCGTGCACTCCGTAGTACGAAGCCCACGGGAACATCATGTTCTGAACAGAGTTGAGATAACTGGCGGAGAGGCTTCTGGAAACAGAGTCCTCTAATGTTGAATCAATGGTGGGGAAGTTGGCTTTCAGTAACTGCGCTTGAGGATCACATGCATTTTGAAAAGGAGGATAATGAGGTGAAACCATCTGAGCATTGGGTGAGAAACAACTCATGGTGGATTTTACGTCTTTAGAGACATGATCCCGCCAGCTGTTGTGTACTTCTTCGCTGATGTCGACCAATTTGGTAAATTCTTTCCAATCGAGATGCTGGTTGTGATAAAATACCCAGAATTCTTGCAACACTTTTCTTTTCAGTGCAATGAACACTTCTTCAGAAGTATTCAGAAATTTCTGACAGAACTGCTCTTGGGTGCACGATAGATTTTTTTGCAGAAAAGAATACTGGTCACTCAAAGTATTTACAGCCTTGGATGTTGGGCATTTAGCTTCAAGTCTCTTTGATGCATCTGAAGGCGCAAAGAAACCTTTCCCCTGAGCAATGAATGACTTCCATAAATTGAACACTGATTCTTTTGCCTGTAAAACTACACTACTAAACTGATCAAAAGACATATGGGGACACTGCTCCAATATGATATACTCTTCCTTGATCCGGCGTTTCCATCTGTAATAGGTACGCTGGTGCACATGTGGGTACCTTTGGCTGAATTCTGACAAGTCAGAAAAGGGATTCAGTTCCAAGAATTCATACTCTTCCTTTCTGGACATATCCCGCCTCTGCCAGGGAATACTTGGATGGATCTCTTCTTTGGGACGACACGATGACTGGGGTACAGTGGAGCTGGCCCTCTTTGCCTGAATTTGATGTTGGTCTGTAAAGGATGCTTCATCGAATTCTTTCACCTAGATTTTAGACAAGGGAAAATAAAATGATTCAAGTGATAAGTTGGAGAAGCAACAAAATAAATAAATAGACATTCTGATTTAACAATCAATTCATACATCTTCTTTTCTTTATCAATTTCCTTTTTACCTTTCGGTGTAAGGTTAAGCGCAGACAAACTTTCGCCATTGATCTCTATCCAGATTCTTCCTCTTTGCATCAAATACCTACAGCCCCTCTTGTATATCTCCTCTGATATTGTTTCTTGCCATACTTTCCTTGGTCTACCTCCTGGTAATTTACCTTGTTGTCTACATTCTAGAATTCATACATATGCGATCATAATGTGCAAATCATTCAAGTATGAGCATAACTACATTTTTTTTTTGGGGGGGGGGGGTTCAATGCATGACTAGAATGGGGATGCTGCCAACACTGCTAAGAAATAGTTAGAAATTCTATAATATTATATCAATTTGCTTTATATTATAAGCCAAGAATAGAATAAAGAATGAGTCATTCACAAAATCTCTATCATAACTCAATTGACCTTTAAATTTATCATGTATTGAAGAAGAAAAAAACAAACAAACAAAAAACTGTCCAATACGTTGCTACAAAGAATGATCAAGTTGCCTTTCATGAACCAATACTATGCAAGGAGATAAATAGCCACAGATTAGTGATGAAAGAATTAAATAAATATGTACCCAAAATGCCGCAGACAAATAGAAAAGTAAGCGGCGATAGACCAGCAACCAATCTAGAGACTGACAAGAAGTGGTCACTTGTTCACTCTTTTATACGAGAAACCGAAATACATTAACACTTCCAGTTATTTTTATTTTACTACTAGTACTACTTTTAAAACAAAAACATTTGAAGCCAGGCCTAAAATAATACTCAAACGCGATGTTTCTGCATTGCGATTACTAAGCTGCCTGGATATGGGTATCAGAGACAGTACACTAGCCTTCTCAGATGGGGCGTTAAACAGGAGGTCCCATGTCTACTCTAAGTACGATAAAGAACCCTTGACAGTTGCAATCGTAAAGATTAGGCCAATAGTGGCCGCTGTCCTGGCAAAATTCATTATCCACCTATTAGTAGGAAAGGACCTCATTCATTCCTTTTGAACGCCTCACTATACATGATATTATTATATTCAAATACTTCACCCTCTATGTATGTGTTTTTATGTGCATTACGCGATCACATTTCCACCCGTGTCTAGGTGGAATTAATATCATTTCGAGTTCGGTGTAGCACTGCTACTATTGAGCCTCTGCTCCCATTTGCTAAACCACAATCAAGTTTCGGTTAGTTGCATTGTTTTTTACTTGTAATATGTAACAACAATATACTCTGCTTATCTCTTCTATTTGTTTACCTGGCACCTAAAGCAATACTAATAATCATTTTTCTGATCTACAATTCCTTACTCCCCCTCCCCATCTATGTTTCACTTGTGATTATTTCTTGTTAATTGTAGCTTGACAAAGGCCTGTTGGTTGAAACATCTGTTTTGTGCTATCAATCTTTGGAGCTATTTACATACTCCGATTTTTAGTCTACATAGCTTCAGCAGGACACAATTATTACTATTGCATTTCCTAAAATAATATATTTACCGTCAGCTCAGGGTATGAAGTATCAACAGAAAGCTCTTTACTGAAGTCTGCAGAATGTGATGTATTCATCTTTTGAATGTCATCCTCTCTTCTTTGGCTGAAAAAAATTATTAAAATTCATAAAAGGCAGCCATTCATTTTAAAATCAATCATAAAGTGATAATAACACCATCCTCCAGTAGGCCCTACCTTATTGGCATTTCTTCTCCTTGAAGTTGGATGCCATGTTTCCTACTTTTCTAAAATCTAACAGCTGAAAAAAATAAGGTGGTGTATTGTCTGACTTGTTTGCTATTGTCAGCATAAAATATATTGAACACAAAAGTAGTGACAATCAATAAGGCTGTGATTGCAGAATGAATCATTCACCTCAGCAGATTTTGTTTTGAACTTCCCTGTATTGTTACAAACAGAAATGTATAACAGTGTAAAAACATATCCCATTAAAGGGCGTAAGTAGGTGGCCGGACTGCCATCCTCAAAATAAATTCTAGCTAATATACCAATGTTGAATACTCAGGAAAGACATTTCACACATTTTTTCCTCACTCGACTCAGGTCGAAATGAGTACCCAGTTATAATAATAAATGGCATATATATATAATATAGTGCTTATCCATGATTGTCCTCATGCTCTACGCACCTTACAGTAGCACATTTGTTCCAAGGAAGCAACGGAACACTTAACACGTCACATGCTGTCTGTTACTGTTAGACGCGAATACAATTTTTGGACAAGGACATACCCTGCTTACAGCTGAGGCAGAGAAAGATATTGCCAGTTCAGTGTATGCTCTCCATGGAGTTCAGATGGATATTGAATGAAACAACCTTCTGGGAGATGTTAAGTCTGTGAGTGTGAGCATACATGCTTGCACGGGTATATTGGACTACAAACCCATCTTTTATCTCTAAAAATAAATATTACTAGATTGAAAACATTTGTTTTGCCCAAAACACTTTAAATCATCTATCTTTCTTTCTAACCTGGATAAAAGAAGACCACTTTTCTCCTCACTTGAATAATCACACCCAAAAAAAAAACCACCCTGACAAATGTTATCATGAAAGATAAAATATCATATTTACCTGTGCAAATCTGGTTTCTCCAAAGACATGTCCAGCGGTAATTCAGTACTCAAAGGGACGGAAGGGTCTTTGTATTGCTCAGTCACTGCAGTAAGCGGCTCTACATGGGGCAATGTGGTCTCAGTTGAAACTGGAGACTTCTCAGCATTTTTTACCTCAAATGGTAAATTGATGAGAGGAGTATGAGGTGCTCTGGGAGGGTATTCAAGCGCTTCATAACTAGCTTTGTTTGCAAATGGCTGAGCAACATGTTGGTCACCATCGTATTGTTCTGCATCTTGTGAAGTGTCTATTCTCTCTACATCTATTTCAAGAGAAACATCAGCCTCAGATTCAACATAAGACCCAGATTCTACTAAGGTGGTCATATTTTCATCTTTGTGTGATTTTCCTGATTCTGAGACATGTGTGCTTGGATTCAGAGGTCTTTCCATGTTTGGTTCTTGCAGTCTATGATCGATATCATCAGGAAGGGGAATTTCTAGCTCTTCCGTCTTTATCTTTTTCCTTTTATATGCCTGCTCGGATTCGAAACCTGAGGGCATTTCCTTTATATTTTCATTAACCACTGTTAATACATGAATTTCACTTGTAAGTTTGGTACTCTCCTCATTAGAAATTTCAATACCTCTAGAAGATGACTGAATATTGTTGGTATGAGACGGAACAGTAAAACTATGATCTGTTTTAAGAGTTCTGACCTTTGCTAATATAGTTTCATCGAGACTAAAGTTTTCTTTTCTAGCGTTATCAAATTCCAAGCACAATAGCCCAACAACTTTGATGCACTCGTCAAACTGAAACTGAGAGTGGCAAATATTTGTCACAGCCTTGACCAGCAGGGGAAGGAAAGTCTGACTTTCAAGAGTGGTCTCGGCATCATCTTCATCCATATCTCTGTAAAAAAATCAAATGGAATAAAACAATTTGAGAAATGTACTTTTTAAATTCGGAACATTTTAAATATCATAATAATACATGTAGGCTACTTCAGTGATAATGTATGACACTTCCCATGCTTACTACTACTGCAGGAAGGCAGTACTAGTATAGTACACACACAATAATACTTTTTCTCACTTCTAATCATTTTCATAACAGGATATACACATGATAAATAACATCAATCAAGCATAATAATAATAATACGAAGACATACACAATATTTTCCTCTTCTTTAAATTCAGTGACACGAGTAGAAAGCTTTTTTTTTTAGTGGCAAGTGATAATGAGTTGATATTGTTGAATTGTAGGTACACAATTGTAGGTACATCTTTTATCATCAATCAATAGATTTTGTGTTTTAGTTAATGAAAAAATGCTGAGGACTGCATTGATCATCAAACAAAGAATAAAGAAGAAACAAGTAAACAAGCATGAAACGATATATTAAAAATCATCAAGACAGGGAATGTAAATCTTTATGATACATGTACATTAGATAAAATTTGAAAAATGAGCACCCTTGATATAATGACTGATAATGTGCACAGTGCATCATGTCCAAAAAATCCAGGGAGTTTTAAAATTTGGATAGGAGGGATTTATAATCAATTTAAATTTAAAGAACAAGTCAGCAGAGAAGTGAGACATTAGTGAAACAATTAATCAAACATTTGCTGTGTAGATCATCTGATTACAAACAGACTGTGTTTCAATTGTAGATCACACTAGACTGACACACGTCTTTCTGTAGTCCGTTACTTACTCCCACGGCCACGGAGTCAAATGATGAAAAAAATATAAATAGTTTTTGTGCAAAAGATCAATGAATGTTGAGCCCAGCAATAATAATAGCAGTATCATCAGGATTCAAATGTGGGATCTCAAAATTTCAATCCCAGTCTAACCAATCATCAGTCACAGGTAAAACAAGATTGTGAGCATTGTAATCCAAAGCCAAAGATAAGAGTTTTGTCTCCAATACTTTTCATTTGACACATTCACCAAAAAAAGCAATAAAACACTAGAAGTAGAGTTAGTCTAGACTCAGACTTGTCAGTAAAAAAGGATGGCTCAACTCAACTTTACAAAAATCCAATAATTCCTAAAGGACATAGTCTATGGTGTGAGGGTATAGGAGAGGATAGGTGTCTTTCGCGGCTATCCTAAAACTAAGTCAAAGTCTTTAAAAAAATTAAATTGCAATGAGACCCTTCTTTGGCTTTCGTCCTTTCCTTTGCACTTTTGATTGATTTTGATGAGTTGAGAGGCAGGAGATGGACAGAAGAGCAGCACTATAAATTAGTATGCTTTTTTATTGACACTGGACACATGTTTGAAAGTTTTGAGTTATCCGTAAACCCAAACAAATGTACACCATTGTAATGCTTTGGTCAAAAATAGCCTTCGATCTTCCCAGACAGAAAGGCTACTTTGAGCTGACAAAATAAACCAAAGTAGGTCAAACATCTGCCGACTTGGCGTGGCGCATGGTCCAGTATGACACGTCAACACCTTTTCATATGATATTAACAATCAATAACCCGTTTGAATTAAAGAAACAAAACTTAACCCTGTACTTGTGTATATACATCGTTGGTAACCTATAAATAAAAGATAGCATGCTCCTAACTTTTGAATTACTCACCGTTTACAGATACCACACTGGCCTTTTTCGTGAGCCTCCATCAAGTGCCATGCCAGGACGGAGTCTTTCATCCCGAGAGAACATCGCAGTTTTCGCCAACGGTCAAAAGAACTTGCCAAATAAATCCTTCTAGCATCACGCCATCTGTAAGCTTCCTGGCGCCTTCTGTTTCTTTCTCTCTCTGACTTCGCAGGCCTTCCCCTCGAAAATCCCTTATTATGCATAATGTCAGTCCGCCGGATGGAAGCCATTTTGGCAGCGACTGCCAAATTCAGTCCGACCGAACCAACCACTCGTGTCTGACCCTCTTCAACTTCAATGAATCTATGTGAATCACGCATGCGCAAAAGCTGCGCCAGGTGTCATCAGTGTTATCTGACATGTCAGTGGAAGTTGCTTTGATTTGTCGCTGAGCACGCTGTACACGAGTGTTTTTACTTTACCCCATTTTACTTTACGATGAATTAGAGTGCTAATGACGAAAGGAAAATGATTAGATTGTACCCTCGTGGACAATATAAATGAGGTATAATGGGAGACAAAGATATTATGGGATAGTGGGTATATGTGTGTGATGAGAGAAATAGACAAATAGGGAGAGAGAGAGAGAGAGAGAGAGAGAGAGAGAGAGAGAGAGAGAGAGAGAGAGAGAGAGAGAGAGAGAGAG
>JARFNW010145938.1:0-19258 GCA_031763155.1 Dirona albolineata | reverse complement strand
CCCCCCCCCCCCCCCCCCCCCCCCCCCCCCCCCCCCCCCCCCCCCCCCCCCCCCCCCCCCCCCCCCCACAAAGCAAACAGCGCAGGAAAATCAGAGATGCTGTTGAGTCAACAATCAATGTATACAAATACAATTTGTAGAAGAGAGAATGTGTGCCTGTGTGAGTGTGTGTGTGAGAGAGAGAGATAGAGAAAGATAGAGTGTGTGTGTGTGTGTGTGTGAATGAGCGTGTTTGTGTGTGAGAGTGAGAAAGAAAGAAAGAAAGGGAGAGAGTGTGTGTGTCTGTGTGTGTGTATGTTGTGTGTGTGTGTGTGTATATATGTTTGGGGGCGGTGGTGGCTATGTGTGTGCATTCATGCGCATGCGCGATTTGGTTTGATTAAAGCTTTTGATTTTTGACGTAAACAGGTTATATTATGGCAAATTGTCCATGTGGACAAAAAAGATGTAAACACGTGACGATTTATGGATTACGTTCATTTACACAGAAGCTTAACTTGAATGCAATGGGTTATTTCGGCCTTTAAATTGTTTATACCTCCCATGTAAATAATGTTCATTACAATGCATTGCAATTTTGTTGACGAATTAGGAGAAATCTAGTATGAACGGTTCATGGAGTTTGGGGATGACAACGGCGTTGACACTGATTCAAAATGTTTGATTTGTTTTCTACGTCATTACTTCTTCACTTATCTAATGCACGACAGGAGCGGGGTTTTTTTTTTTTTACAAACACGTTTTAAATATACCGCATACATCATGGGGCAAAATTAATTAAGGTTTACAATGGAAGTTAAATATACAAAGACGAATAAATTTGAGGTGGGGTTTTTTTTTCCCTTTTTAAAAAAAATTCTTAATGGTTTTGAGGCATGCCGGGTGCCGCATGAAAATAGTTTTCTATTATTTATTGTTTTCATGAGCTATTTTGGTGATACTTTTAGGTTCTGCAATAATTCTTCATTCATTCAATTCTTTTCTGTCATGTGAATTTCCAATACGGGTCCCTAACGCATTCATTATGTGTCTGTCCATTTGGGTCTCAGAGTTATAATCATATTGTTTTCTGTAATCTCGTGTCGACGTAGTAAAAATGTCACGTGGCATTCTCGTTTGTCCTTTTTTTTTTTGTTAGTTGTTTTCGTATCCGACGGAATTTCAAGACCGGTCAATTTTACTGCTGCTCCAAAATTGTGTCACTCTTTTGTCTGGCACGGTGCAAAGTGCAAATTATGTAGGATGAATTTTACTGCTGCTCCAAAATTGTGTGACTCTTTTGTCTAGCACGGTGCGAATTGAGAGTGAGGGTATAAAATGGAATATATGTAGTACTGTGTGAGCTAAGTGCTTTGAAGAGAGTGGATGAATATTTGATGTTATTTTTAGCGTGGGAGAAAAGACAAAAATGACTAGAATAGAACGTCCATTTGCTATGAATGGAAAAGTATATAAAGAGGCTGGAATGGGTCTTATGTTTTCTTTCACGGGTGTTTTTGTCTCATATTACAAATACAACCATGTTCTTGTAAACAAAGAAAAGAAAAGAAAAATACGTGTTCAAATAAGTGCCTTGAAATTGAAACTTATAACATGAGTGTAGAAACAGGTAATTTTCTAAACTATTGAAAACTATGTTGTACATTTCTGTGCAGGGGGTTTACCTGGTATACTGCGACCGTGAAACAATCATAACTCGGTTCTGCCTCCAATCATGGACTTACTGGCAGATAAAACGATTACCATGGGCCAGCGTGTCCTCGTATTTCGAAAACAAAAATGACGCTATCTGATCAAATTGATCCAGTGTAGTAGTCAGGACCAGCCACTCGTACAGCCTCGGATGGCACTCGACGCATTTGCATGCAACTCATATTCTCGCTAATAACGACCCACGCGTAGCTGTAGGCAGCGGCAAACTATGGCCAAGTCCATAGAACGAAAAGCAAACTGACTTCTCGGTCTTTGTCATAATATTATGAATATATTCAATATTGCACAGGTGTCTGGGTGCTTACACAACGTATTCCTCGAAATTATACTCAATAGCCCACTCTCTTCTTAACACAGTCACTGTCTCTGAATTTGGGAACAATGTGTATTAGTGGCATCTACCAGGTTTGAGGTTATGAGTTCCCGGGTTCGAACCCTTGCATTGAGTCCGTGAGAAAAACTCTAAGCATAAGTTTTTTTCACTTTATTCAGGTGTGAATAAGTACCCTAGTTATAGGCAGAGAAATAGTATGTTGTCAGTATGCTAGTATCATGCGCCCAACAGTCTGCTCTACTACTTGCTCCCCAGGGAGTTGAGAACTTTGAATGACACGGCCTGCTAGCTGTCGAATTATTCATGTCAAGTTTGCGAGCCTTTAGTGTTGTGGGTATATGGATCATAAACCCACCTTTCTCTTTATCGTGGTTATAGTCTGCATTATTTCACATCGATGAGTTTGTCATTGATTATATTATGGACAGCCTCCGCTGACTTAAATCGATTATAGGGTGAATGAACTCATTTTCTCATGTAACATTGGACTCTTCCGATCAGCCGCGTTATCAAAGTCAACCAAAGAGCCCAGTCAGGGAATACAAAGATCACGTTAAGTAACATCCCATTTATTTCACCACGACCCGATGAGTGGGCGTGTGTTACACGGTGTGATAAGATAAGATAATTATCTAGTAGATTTCCTGCGCAACCTGGCCTTGCTATTCTAAAAAAAGATAAAAGAGAAAATTGTCTTTACTTTGTCAACAAGAGTACTCTGTCTTTAGCTACATATTTCGAACAAAGACCGACATATAACCCGTGCGCCAGCCGCAGAACAGTGTCTAGAAAACCATCATAATCTTCATTCTCCATTGGTGAACATTAATCGACAAGTTCATAATATCTCCGTGATGTTTTTGGCGGTATTTATTCTCATATTTTAAAAAGACCTTTGGAAAACCCAAGCGATATTTTTTTTTAAATTAGTAAAGGGCAACGCTCGCATCGAATATCTTCATCTTCATTTGATAATCCAGCGCTTCGTGGTAAGACGTATCAAGGATGGTATCGATCCGTGTGAAAGAGACAAGAGGGTATATTCGTATTAACAATACTACAAGTCAGTCTCTACACCTTTATATTAAGATGGGTTTATAGTCCGTGCCTCGGTGCAAGTACAGGCTGACAGGCTTTCCATCATGTATCCCCTAGCTGTCCGTGATACCATCCTCAACTCCCATCGGGACTATACAATTCAAGAAGCCTGTTAGGCTCGTCATACTAACATACTAACATACTAACAATAATACATTTCTCTGCCTGTAGTTGGGTACTCATTCACGCCTGAATCGAGTAAGGAAAAGGTCTAAAGAATTTTTTTATTTTTTTCAAGGACTCAACATCGATAGCTTCAGTCAGATTTCGAACTCGGGACCTCTCAATCTCGAGTCGAGAAGCCTAACCACTCAGCCACCGATGTATTTGTTGTCTTTGCTAAAAATGAAACCAAAAACTTTGACAAGATTACAAATTAATTTTCTTGCTTTGTGGGCAGTAGGAAAGATGCATCCATGCGAACATACACATAAATATCTTATTTACAAATAAGGCAAATCAATAATTATGGCTAGACGTCAATAAGAATAGGACGTATAGGTATAATGTAATAATCGCCTGTTTGGTAAAATTAGAAGGAAGAGATTGCCTTCCAGCCCATAAACCTTAATTGTGAATCCCGTATCAATGTTTGTCGGAGCCATTTTGGTGGGGGTCTGTCACTTTTTTTTCTTTAGAAAAGCAAGTGAGGAATATCGATGATTTCTCGTGCGTAGACATACTTATCATTCTCAAATCCCTGGCGAGCGCCCAGTATATTAGTCTGTTAGGAGCATCATCTTAGCATTATGACACACATCTTCAGTCAAGTGAGGAAAATCGTGAAAAGTGTATATATTATATGGGCTCAACATCGAACCTAGCGCTGCCAGGATTCGAACTCGGGACCTCTCGAACACGTGTCGAGTAGCTTAATCACGTGGCCACCGACGCCACAATGTAATAAGTGTCCAAGTTGATAACCAGTCTGCATGTGAAACGGTCACGTAGTTTCACGACATTTAGCCAAATGGAAAACACGGGATTTCTGCCTGTCTACCAATGGCCAGGCTGGCGTTGACTTCTGCTGCCGTCTTGTAATTCAGTGGATCGCCTCATCTCAATGGGCCTGGGGCACGGTCTGCCCTTTGTCTTGTCATTCGTTAGATGGTTATCAACAACTTGTTGTCAAGATGCCAATAGGGTGTGGTGGTGGTGGTGGTGGTGGTGGTGGTGGTGGTGGAACAAAAAGGCCGCCACAGAGGTATTTATTTGGCCTTTCTTGTGGACTGTGGGCACAGTGATTGTATCCATGATTAACGATGATAATATAACAATGTTACCACATTCGGTATGGTCAGTTTGACCTCGATGTATGGTTGTGCTCATATTTTTGTTGCTGTTGTTTGTTGGCATTGAGAATGGTGGTGGTGTTGGTGGGGGTGATTGCGTCTTGGTCTTTCTCGTGTCTGAGTACCTCGATCAGTAGTAGGCACAAAGTGCTGGCTAGTTAGGGAGCACAATATGTCTGAGGTGGCCTAACCACTTGATGTATTGATGTTTGATGTGATGTAGGACAGCAGGTGTTGAGCCTACCATATCAAAAATCACCTCCTTCCTTACCCTATCCGTACTGGTCCTGCACCGGTATTCACAGACCATACGCTAACTGTTAGCACACTTTGGCACAATGTTATACTTTAAACAATTACATGAATAATGCAATGTTGTGAGTATAATTCAATGCAATAAGGTTGTGCCAAAGTGTTCTAACAGTCAACGTATGGTCTGTGTATACGGCCCCTGGTCTTATCCACAGCTTTCCTTTGGGTGTTTCATTTCACAGATTACCAGGATTGCGCTCGATGACTTTTGTTAGGGGGCCACGACTGGCACTGGTATGTCAGAGTTGACAGGGAAGTGGGATTGGTCAGATGTTTATTTGTGTTCATTTCGGATGATGGGGCGTCGCAGAAGACACCCATAGAGATGATGAATTGAAGTTGTTTTATAGAACTCTGAGGCCAATATGCGTTTTCTTAGTTGAGTGTCATATTGCGCGTCCCTACCTAGCAACGCATTGACTTCACCTCTCTATTCGGCACACAATGGCATCACTGGCATTACTCTTGGTTTGTATTTGGAAAATCCCATCACAGACAAGGAAGAAATTGCTATACGTACCATTACCAATTAAATGGCGGCCTGCAGGCTAAATGAGCTGTATTCTTGTCTATGTTTTTCTTGGGGTTTTTTTTTGGGGGGGGGGTGGATGGGGGTTCCCCGCGACTAAATCCTTGAGGATAAGGAAAATCCCACAAGTTAAGCATAATGTGTGCCTTGGCTATCGCTTGGAGTAAAGGGAAAGGTCACTGTGATTCCACCTTCTTGTCACATGGAAACACTTTTTGCCATTCCTTTTCGACAGGTCATCAATCAAGCAACGAGCAAAACAAAGTATTACAATGCTATTATGTGGCATGAAAAAAATAATAGAGGCTTTGCTTCCGTGAAGAAAAACTTCTAACATTTTAAATAATTATGAAAAACATTTTACTGCTGATTCTAGACAGTCAAAAATCACTTGGCGGGAAGCATGTATCAAATCACACCAAAATAATATTGTCAATTCAATTTCCCGAAAACGAAAACGAACGTTGAACGTTAATAAAATACTTAAAGAAAAATAAATGACTGAAACTATAAAGGGTTTAATTCACACATGAACAATATCCGACTTCAATCCTCGTTTCGGGAAGAAACTTTTAATATTAACTTTTAACTTTTAATACATTTTCTATCACTTCTTTCCTGACTATTCTCGTTTATTTTTAGTTAGTTTTTTTTGCTGGTGTTATTTCTATAAATTTTAAAAATCATTTTTATCGTATTTCATTTTGTAATTTCTTATTTGATGTTATAATATTTTTCTATATTCTATTTTTATTGTTGCTTTGCTTTGTTTTGATTTTATTTGATTTGATTTTTTTTTTAGTTGTTTTTTTTCTTCTTCTTCCGATAATGTAAGTTCTACATTTGCTCCAGTTTACGTCTCATATGAATTTATGGACATATATTTATCAAAGAACTAGAAAAACTTACCGTGTTCTAAAACTCTGGACAGACCACCATCGGTCAATTTGTCTCGCACTGTGCGATTCAAATGGAACTTGAAACCTTGCGACAGAACGGCACATATCAGAAGTTTTACATTATTTGTACTCATAGTATTGTTGCTGACTAATATAAACGGTATTACAAATATTGGTTTTGTATCACTATTTCTGTTTTCTTCCATAGCCTTTCTATCTAAGTCGGCGAAGTTATCCATCAATCGATGTATATAAATGTGACTGGTATCGATATAAGATTTGGTGGTACTTACTGATCCAATACTTAATAGATTAAAAACCAAGAGCCGTTATTTCAGCAATTTCTCCCATTAGATAGTTCCCCCTCCTCATAAAATGGCTCATTTACGAATCTGAAAAGCGGAAGTGCTCGATTCTTGTAGTAATAGCAATCTTTTCCAAGCCCTTATTTTTTAATGCCCATACACCGCGGCAGGGAAAGCAATAGACCTCAGAATCACCTCATTAAAATATAAATTTAAAAGTTGTTCCCAAAAAATTGACATATTTTTATGTCGATCCGACCACTTACCATGCCATCTCCGTTCTAGCCTCATTGTGAGAACAGGACTCGACGTCATGCCTGGCATTACCCTAGAGGATTTGAAGCCGATATCTCATCATCTCAAGACCGGCAGTCTGAGGACTCGGCCACCGACGGCACAACAATTATAACCAACCCTTGCGTTTTGATAACTGTAAATCTCATCAATGTTATTTTTGCCCTGGGGCCGTATACACAGTCAGCTGTTAACTGTTACCATATTTTGGCACACTCATATTGCATTGAATTCTTCTCATAACATAACGTGATTATAGTGATTATCTGCGTGCACAAACGTCTTATGAGATAACGCACCGTCTTTGTAAACGGCCCCTGGGCCCGCCCGATTCAACGTCTTCTCTTAAATCATATTAGCCTGGTTGGAACTGGCCAACCTATTTGTCCGGGGAACAATAATATCCCGCCACTCGTCCATCCAATTTCTGCTTTCATCTTTCCCAGGACAATATCGCAAAGATAATCTTTTTTTATGCGAGGTATTGAGCTTATTGTTCTGGAATTGTTCCAGTCGTAGCTCTTGGCGTTATGAGAAGGAGTGCGAATATTGATTATTTTTTTCTCTCCTTTATTCAGACGTGTGATTAAAGTTATAAATGCAGTTCTGTAACAATATTATCAAGTCCGAAATCTCCACGGAATAATTCCATGATTTCAAGCGTGATTCCGTCCCGTTAAAGTGCTAATTCAATCTTCACAATATTATTTTTGTGTCTACCATTGAAATTGTTCATTTATTTGTTGATGAAAAGCATGACACGTTTCAGAACCATAATGGTCTCTATCTGTCACGCCCACGCACTTAATATTTGACTATTCTGGTCAAGGTACGTACCGTTACGGCAACTAGTCTATGGGATTATCACGTGGTCAGTGTACGTCAGAGCCATGATCAAAATGACTGCTTCGATTGTTTTATATTCTATCGATTATTTTTTCAATGTTTTATCAGAACATGATCTTATTGCTCGCGAAGGGTTTACAGAGTTATACACTCCATCAAGTAAGATGTGGCAATATCATTTTAACAATTAAAGCACAACTGGGAGACTTTGCAATTAACCCTCTCAATAACTGGTAACTAAAGCCATCATAAAGAATGGGGAGGAAATGGGCTAGCCTTTTATATTTCTATATTGCCATACAGACAGGGAACAAATGATGTTAGAATTTCTGATCTTTATTGGATGCTGTACACAGGTGATTACTTACTATTTTGGTACGAAACTTTCACAACACAGTAATTACATAAAAGTATGTCAGGTCACTAGAGCACCACGATTCTTGTGTATTACGACACAGTCTCTGTTAACAAAAAATATATAAAAATAGATCTGACTGAATTTTGCTATCAAAGATTGAAATATTATTGTTTTAACGCGTTTTCCCGTGGTGACCACTTGCTTGACATGGTATTTTACCATAATATGGCTTTTCTCCGGGACGCTATGCTGAAATTCCGTTTCCATGGCAGGTGGTGTGTGTGTGTGTGTGTGCGCGCACGCGCACTCGCGCGTGTGTGTGTATGGGTGAGTGAGATAGTGTGTGTGTGTATGTGTGTGTATGTGTGTGTGCGCGCATGTAATTCTGAGAGACGCCGCATGCCCAATACCACGGTTTATTTCTCATTTTTTTAAAGATCAGCAGTGGTTATTTGTAAATACGTTTTCACAATCACTAGTTGAAACAGGAATGTTCTACAAACAAATATATATTAACGCTCTTACATTATAATCACAACATGCTATTAAAATTTGACGGCAAAGCTGCTGCCCTCTTTGATCGAGTGGGTATCTACTGGTGTTGTATCGATATGTTATCGATATCCTTATCTCTACCGTGTATAACGTAGGTTTTAAAAACTAGTCATAGTTTTATTCATTATTTTGTAAGTTGAAAACGTTTGATCTTGCCACACTAAGCATGAAGTCTAATCCAGCGAAATGCACGTTAATGCTAACCCAGATTTCGATGAGAGTCGCTATTTTAATCGTGTCTTTGATGATTAAGCAATGGGTTGCTATTTGTGTGTGCGTTTGTATTGAGGAACTGTGTCTATTAGATTCTGTAGTATTTCAAACAGGGGGGGGTCCTGCCTCATCCCCAGAATTTGCACAATATCCGAAGGTCTAGACTGAAAGAATTGGCGGGGTTGAGGGTGGGTGAAAAATGTCCCTATATGTACGACATGATGTTGTGGTAAAATTCGGCATTTACCCGTGCATGTACAAAATGGGTGGAAAAGTAACAAAATAAATTATGTACGTCGTTAGTGAAATTCATAAACACCTTTTGTGATTACCGTGAGATACAGCACTGTGACCAGACCAAATGCTATATTATCATGGAAACAGCCCTTTAGAATGCTTGGGATATGTAGATCCCAACGAAGGCCGAGGACTGCAAGATAAATTTAGCACTATTAGAAAGGACGTTAATGGATTATTGGGTGTAGAAACAACCTTGGCCATCTCGATGAAGTAATAGTGATAAGTGGATCTAAATGGCACGGCCAAATTATAGTCGAGCAGACTGGAGTGGCGTCACAGGAAAGGCCTAATTAATAAATGTTGTAAGTCTACTGTTTGACGTGGTACGCTAACTGATGTGGCTAGAAAGAGGTAAAGTAATCCGGCGTCCATATATAATACGTCTAGCTACGAGCTGGGGCCGTATAGACAGACAGACCGTACTTTAACTGTTCGTACACTCACTCCCTCGCACCCCCACCCCAACCCCAACCCAACCCCAAACTAATCCATGTGATTGGTCCTTGTTAATTGCCGCTTGACAACGGTCTATGGTCGAAACGTCGCTGTTTGTACTGTCAATCATTCGAGTTAATAGGACAAGTTTTTTAGATTATATGTCCCTACAATTTGGTCGTTATTCTTCGGGATGGACCGATGTTACGTTCACGTTGATGCCCTTTAGATCGGTAACTTCCTATGTCATTCGCATTTCTTCTCCATATTTTCCAAAACTAGAACGCCTTTGGGTTTTTCAATCTAAGGGATTACCTCCATTAACGTGCTCTATGGGTCATATATTATCGTTGTGTTTAAGGAAAGAGAGTTGATTAAAAACACAAAGTGGAATCCATTTTCAGTCTCAGTGTTTCAAATTCGTCAATTTAAGACATAGAATTTCGGTTCTTAAGAATTTCGTAAGATTTTCATTGTTTTCCAATGAATAACATGTCCCCTTTGATAGATCAACGTTGCGGAAAATGACCATCAGCAATCAGACCCAAATAACAATCCTAAGAAAGTGGCAATCGACGATTTCAGTGTCACAACTTTCTCAACTCATAATATCACTAAAACATTAATCAAAATGTCGGCCATCACTGTTCCCGCCATTTTGTATTAATGTTTTGGTTGTCATCGTCGCCTAGGCGATGGGGCCTATTGTCACTTATCTGTATTCCTTATTCTGTGGTTGACCTAGATGTCGCCTAGACAGTTTCATATCCCCCATTTTCACGTTTCCTGATCGTACGTGTGTGAGATAAAGGTCATATTCTTTTCTTCGCCACATATATTTCTTCCTATGCAGCTTAAGAAGTCAAGCCATTGTTTCCCTTCATTTGTTTTTCCCACATTTTGTTTTTTATTTCTTTTTTTGTTTGCTTTGGTTTTTTTGCTTGTTCTGTTTTTGTTTTGTTTTTGTTTACTTTGTTTGTTTTTTGTCGGTTGTTATAATCAGGTCAAGGGTTTCATGTTATTTCTTAAAAGGGAATGAGAACAAATGAGACGATAATGGTATAGCTTTAAGAGTAAAATAACTGACAAAAAATAGAACGTTTCGGGTCTCCCCTTCGTCATCTAACAAACACAGAAAGCATATGACACAAAAAGGTGAGCGAAATCAGGTAGTCTCATAGTCGTGTTCTGCCTTTACTCATTACCGGCCCAAGCAATTGCAGGCGTGGCTTTCTTACTACGTGTATTATTTTTCCTTAAACTATAATAAATCTGAAGAAGCACCATTGCATTTTCATAAATGCAAACTATTGCATACTTAGAGTACAAAACTGATCTCCCCGTTTACACAACGATTGTCAATTAAGTGAACGCGTGAAATTGATGTTGGATACTTACCTGTGTACTTAAAATACAAATCTAAATCTCAAAACGCGTTTTACCGTCCGTTGCTGAAGTGTGGGTTTGGGGAACGCCTTCGAGACATGACCGAGTTCCGAATGATAGTGAAACCGTGTTCATGAATAATTTGTTACGCAAACACAAAAATGAAAAAAAAATCATCCAAGATGCAAAGTTCTCATTGCTTTAATCCAATTCCAAACATAATATGTAACGCAACTGAACAATTCTGAACTACGAACTATGAACTATGAACTCTGAACAACAATGTGGCCTCGGCGGTCGAGTGGTTAAGCTGCTCACCTCGATATTGTGAGATCCTGGGTTCGTATCGCGACTGAAGCTACCGATGTCCTTGGCAAATACTCTTTACACATGTTTTTCCTCACTCGATGTGCGCCCAGCCTCAGACCGAAAAAATAGATTGTCTGTATGTTAGTATGATGTGTCTAGCTGGTTGCTATACTATATGCTCTCCATGGGGTTAAGAATGGCATTGGATGGCATGGCCTTTGGAGAGGGGGGGGGGGTAAATGATGTAAAGTCTGTTACCGGGATGTGAGACTATGATTATATCTTTATGTCTAATCATTAACTCATGGCAACAGAGATAATATAAACAAAACTGTATTTACACGTAAGTATACGTCACAACCTCACACTCATTATAATATGTTATGTGTTGGGTCTAATTATACGTATTTTTTCACCTTGCAAATTGATTTACCCGTGGACATGAGAATTAATTATATTCATTAGTGATTTAGTGGTGAGCATAATACTGATTAACCCATTCACTGCCCTACCAAAACATGGTATATTTCATCTGCTATTCTCTAGACTAATAGGTCAAAACCGTTGAATGGGTTTTCCATTTACCCGAGGTCGTTCTATTGTGAGTATTTAGGACCGCGACAAACAACTTTCCAATGGTGAATAAGGAATCTCATGATTTGTTTTCGGTACTTCCCGAATAGCAAGGTCAGTTTGCTGGGGAAAACCTTCTAGCGATCATGTCCAATTGCCTCACTCAATCCAGGTGTAAACATGGGAACCAGCTCACACCTGGCAAAGCAATCTGTGATAGACCAGCATCGTATCCAGAAGAGTGAAACATCGTCACTCTGTCCGCTTTACACCATGGAAATCGGGATAAGAACAGGTTACTTATATTTCTACTATATCTTAAATATGAGAGGCTTTTGTCATAACACAGAAATTGTATGGCCAACTGTTATAAAAGAGTGATACGGTGCTTCTAACATTATTTTATAAAAAGGAAAATAATCTGTTACTGGCTGGCCTTACGTTGCATGGCTTGTCAAAATCGTCATCGTCCATATGTTGAAGCAGTGGTCCAAGCCTAGCCAGGATGTCGCTTCGGCACGACCATTCACTGAATATTGAGGATGGAAAATCATGACACATGTTTGTTTCCATATGCTCACTCTTGAATGAATGGACAAATGCATGAATGAATGAATACATGAAATAGACATATAATTGAATGAATGAATGGACAAATGAATGAATGGTCAAATGAATGAATAAATAATAAATGAATCAATGAAGAATGGACAAACGAATGAATGAATGAATGGACAGATGAATAAATGAATGGTATTTATATATCACTTGTCCACAATCGTCACCATACTCTAAGCTCTTTGCAGTAGCACTTTGCTTCAGGAAAGTAACAGAACACTGTTAGTAAAAACAGTAATGGGATGAAACCAATGATGAGTTGATGTTGTTAGTAATGATAAAAACTTCTACAAAAAAGTTATAGACAGAAGATAATACAAGAATTGAAAATATAATCCTGTAAGCAGGGCTGTTTTGCTTAAAATGATAAGGACAATGAGTATAATGAAATTCATTGTGATGATGATGATGATGATGGTGGTGGTGATGTTGATGATGATGATGATGATGATGATGATGATGATGATGATAACGATGATGATGATGTTTTTTTTATGTCAATGATGATAACGATGATGATGTTGATGATGATGACAATGATGATGATGATGATGATGATGATGACGACGACGATGATGATGATATGAATATATCTCTTGTCAATATCAACTTACGGCTCATCTCTCTCTACCACGTCTAAAATGGCTTCGGCCTGTTCCTTGGTGAAGGGAAGACTTCTCAGAATATCAAGATTGTCGATGACCGCCTTGCCACCCATGGCATCCAACTGTAGGGGAGCCAGTCCTAGGGCTGTCTTTCCCAAGGCACGAAGACGGCTGTATGGTGTCAGCTACATGGACATGATGAAGAAGACAAAATTATATTGTTTGTTTGTTATCCGTTCCCTTTAGAACCATAATTAAACCGTGTAGGAACTAGCTCTGTGTCTGGCTGATGACAATGTACAAGGCAGAAGGCATCGATGCACAGACCAAGGTAAAAAGTAACCCAGGTTAAGTGCCCAACTAGTACACATGGCCTGATACAGAGCTGGATACAGAGCTGGAAAATATATGGATCAAGATTTTTAAGGCAAACAGGGCATCATTTTTTTGGATTTCTAGGTCACTGATTTCAGTTTTCATATACTTAACTGTTAGCTGAATTCATAATATTTAAATCTTAAATTTTCTTTTTTTTAAATATATTTACGAGTATGATGTGTTGCCTTGGGAAACTCTGGAATGCCATGGAAAATAAACGGAATGATCTTTGTTTGTTTGATTGTTTGTTTGTTTTAGATAAAGTCTGTAACCTTGACCCTCGGAATAAACTATAAAGACCTATTTCCCCAGGGATGAGTAAAGAGAATTTATTTATTTATCTATTCTTTTTTCACTCCTGAAAAAAATTCAAAATAGCATTTGTTGTTGTGAGAAGTACGAAAACATTAAATTTGAATATGGACTCACATTTTGACTGCCAGCCATGCTAATGACATTTCTGGCCAGACTTCCGATGTGCATCCTCGACATTTTTTTAGTTGACATTTTGTAGATTTGTGCTAGGAATGCACTCTTGGCCTGGGAATCAAACTCTAACTTATCAAAGTCATCTTCATCCCTGAAAGAAAAAAAACCAAAAACATTTTTTGTTAGCACTTATATAGCTATGGGTTATATGCATATATATAAGAGGAATATGTTAGAGGAATATGTTAGAGGAATATGTTAGAGGCTTCTGAAGAGACAAGTACAAAACAAAACAAGCGATATTTCGGTCAAAGGCTTTCGTTAAGCGACACTAAAACATCAAAACAAGACAAAAGCGTGAGGGCTAATGCCTCTATAACAATTTTGTTTGCAAACACATCTATCTACTAATTGGGTGCTGGGAGCGTTGAAGGCAACATAATGAAGTTCTTAATGAGTCAAAGATAAAAAAAGCCAAACTCACAAATACGCCATGATTGTCCCCCCTTGCAAGGCAATTTTCTGACTGACGGGCAGCATCGAGTCGTCATCGAGTGAATTCATCTCCATAAGTTTCTCGGTCAGTTTGTCAATCTGTGCGAATGAAAATAAAGCCAATGACAGCACTGAAATTTGTTTTATTTATCTGTTTAATTAAATGAATAAAAACTTAAATTATCAGGGAGCAGATGTTGGATTTTATAATTCATTTAATAAAAACTGTTTTATGCATTAAAACAAACATTTAAAACATTTCTGGTAAATGTCTCTTGTCTTAGAATGCAAGATATTGCTATACTAAAAAATAATCATCTGTCTTTGTCTAATAAAAAAATTTATAAAATCAAACATCCTGTGAAAAACAAACCCACATCTACTTGACATTCTGAATGCTTTAGATCCTGTTATTGTTCTACAACTTTTTTAAACATCGCCTTTAACAATTTGTTTTAACATTATTTTTAAGACAGAGATAAAAAGGGTTTATTGACAAAGGCCCAAGTTATTCATTCTTGTGTGAAATGTTCAAGGTTACTTACCTGAACAGAGCTGAGGTCTTCGTGTATATCATCAAATATTTCAATGAGATCTAGTGCATCGTCATCGGTTGAGGCTATGTCATCCATGTCACTAGGGAGTAAGCCAACTGCCACATTACGCAACGCTGACAGGCTGGTAGGACGCAGGTTTTGGCTACCAACATAACCCTTGACTAGATTGGCAACAGTCACAGCCTGTGGAGTCAATCATAAGGACGGCTATGACGTTAGAGATGATGAAGATTAAGATGATGGGTTTATAGTCTGTAGCCCCATTAAACTAAAACTTTACGTTATGTAAGAAGAGAGGATACAATATTAAAGATGAGTGTGTAATAGATAAAATTAAAGGCAATTATCAATATTATAGATATACCTGCGTAGGCAACCACTTGACTTGAGAAGACAGCTCGACAAATCCTGACATATCTTTCTCGTAATAGTCTTCCAAATCATCGTCAGAGAGTGTCTCATACAAAGGCAATATTGACTTGAAAGGAGAACCGTCAAATCTAAGCTGAGAATCAAAAAGATGAAAAGTTGAAAAGTTTAAAAAAAGTTGAATCAAACATTACATTACAAATAATAAATAAATACAAAACAAAGTTAAAATCCCTTTATTCATCCCAGGGGGAAATTTGTCTCTAGGGTGTATTCCGAGTCCAGGCCGGAACAACTCAAGCTGTAGTACAGTGCCACAAAGTGGGATCAAGGTTTTGAGAAAAAAAACCATTATTATATAAGCATGCAAAAGTAATCTACTCGTATGCATGCCTAAAGACTAGTTTCATGAAAAAAAAATATCCACCAAATCGATAAATACTCATCACTTTATGAATATTGTTCTCTTTCATTAATACCGCTACATGTTGATTATGTACATCATTGAATTTCTAACAGTGATAAATGGAAAATCAAACTATAAAATTTTAGACATTTTTTGTTTCAAGTCCCCTTTAAACCACAGTGCAGGGTCCAAGCATATGCCAAGCATTGAAGGGTGTACATTTTTGATGTTTTAAAAAAAGGCTGAGAATGAACTTTGGCCACTTGGTCTTTTTGTTCAACTAATAATAATCATTATATATTATAAAAGTGCTTTGATAGCAAATCAGAGCAAAACAAATATCCAAACCTTTTCAGCAATCAGATTTTGTTTGACGAGACTGAAATGTAGACCTTTGTTATCAATGACTTGTCGTAGATCCTGGGCGCCCATCCGTTGGATTTGATGGACGGACAATCCCTTGACTAACTTCCCAAGATTCATCACGTTGCCATAGGTCAAAATCTGTGAATGATGAAACAGAAAAAACATTTTTTTTAAATATATGCCTAAGCTTCTCAACCGATTCATAATAATGATCGAGGAAGTTATATACAGCAGTTTCTGCCCAAGTGATCGATGCTCTGGTAGCCGTGTACCCGGACACTCAGACGGCAGAGAAATCAGTTATCGGGCAAACAGAGTGACAATTTTGATGAAAAAAATTTCCCTTTGAACAGACAAACGGGCACTTAGACGAAATGGGCACCATTCGGGATGAGGGGAGGGCACTGTCGTAAAAACTACTGTGTTTGGAATATAATATTAAATCAAGAAATGAAAAATGAGATGATTTTCTATCCAAAGATCCGAAGATAGAACATTTTCATAAATGAATTCATGATGATACCCTGATGGTGATAATACAATGATATGATCTGAAATTCCTATAGGAAATATTGACATTCATCAGTGTAAATACCTTATTCTGGTCCAATATCTGGTCCACGATGGCTTCAGCCTGATGGATGGTGGAAAACATGTTAGAAATGTGTGTGGTATGTCAGAGTAGCATCATAATTTAATCAAACATCATCATTCCATCATGCAAGGTCTATGATATTACTTTTCTTTTTCTAAACCCTTTCACTATTTTGGAAACTGTGATTACTTTTAATGTATGACAAATTGAAGACTAAGATAGACAGTTAACAGACAGTAAGGCAGACAGAGTGATAAATAGATAGATAGGCAGATTGATATATAGATAGATTGATAAGTAGATAGACAGACAGACAACAAGATATGTAGACAGGTGAATGAGTGAGTTCGTAAATTGATTGACATATAATTTAATAGACGGATAAATATAAGACATATTATTATAACAATATACTAGATAAAGCTAATTAATATATTGCAAGACTTGCTTGTTCATCGTCAAAGTCAATGTCCCTGAGGTCTTCCATAGCATCCTCCAAGTCATCCCTCTCCAGATCTTCTAATTCAGAGGCGTGTAAACCTTTCATCAGATGTCCAAGTTTTCGCACAAAGTTACCTTGTCCACCTTGAAAAATGTCTGATCTCTCTCTAAGTTTTTCAACCATCTCAACAGCCTATTTCAGAATAGAATTGAATTAAAGGCTGGAAAGTAATAAATGTAACCATCCTAGTGCTGCAGATGCATGAGAAGAAAGGAGTGGCAGACATCCCTATACATGTAGACCATATCATAATACTGTTTGTTTGCTTATCGAGTTCCCTTTATACCGCAATAAGCAGTGTAGGGGCCAGCCATATGTCAAGCTCTGAAAGGTGTACATGACAAATGGAAGTAAATCCAAATGTCAATGAGGACTTACACCGCTCATCACCTAACACATGGCTAGAAAGACTCTGCATCAGGAATTAAAGACGAGCAGGTGATGAGCCCACTGCGTAATAACTAACATACTAACAATATCGTTCTCTGTCTGTAGACAGGTTATCATTCAAACAGGAAAAACAATGCCAAACCAAACTTGAATGGGGGTTCCCTTTCCCTTTTTGTCTCATGCACAAAAAAACTGCAAAAATATTTCTGTCCTCTTACACAGCACTACCTAACTGCTTGCAATCACTCTATGAAAGGACTTTTAAAAAGTACTTTTAAAATGTTAAATTATTGAAATCCCATTTCACAAACATGTCAATAACCCAATCTTGACCAAAGTCAGGAAACACCATTATCATATAATAATATTATAATGTAGTTGTTTGTTTATCGAGTCCCCTTTATACCACAGCAAGCAGTGCAGGGGTCAGTCATATGTCAAGCTATGAAGGGCGTTCATGACAAATGGAAGTAAATCCAAATGACGAGGACTAACACCAACCATCACCTTACTCATGGCAAGAAAGACTGTGCATCAGAAATTAAAGATGAGCAGGTGATGAGGCCACCACTATCCCAACCTCTTTACCAGTAAATTGGACAATAATGTACCATGGGGTCCATACATTTTATTGATAAACACTTTGTTGTTACCCCAGTGGTTACTCTTCAGTTACAGGACAACTAGGAGTTGCCTCCTGGGCAAAGGCTATATATATCAGCAAGAAAGTATGTCTTGCGATGTGTGGATCGTTTCCCCGGATTGCCTCACAACTATTTACTTATAGTTTAATGACAGTATCAAATAAAAGGTGTGTAAACATTAAGAGAAGTAAATAACTCACCGATATACTACAATCTGTTTCTACCGACATTTCTAAAGGAGAGCTCTGGTTCAAAGGGACAGAATCAAGGAAAGCCAACATGTCAAACTGACCCGCAGCCACCACGACCCTTGACCCTAGGCAGGCCCAGCCTGTGCAGTCTTGGAAAGTGAACTTCAGTCGGTCAGTTTTGGACGTGTCGAATGAAAACTGGCTCAAGCACTTATCCTGCCACAGACACTCCGGCCCTTTCATTGTCGCAACACAGGTCTCCTTGGGATCAAAATAAAAAAGATAAAATAATCAAATTTACAATTAATGTTGACAGTGAGCTGATCCCCTGCTTGCCTTAAAAATCTTGATACATAGATTTTTCACCTCTGTATCAGGCTATGTGTATTAGTGGGGCACACTTGCACTTAATCTGGATAGATTTGAACCTGAGTCTGGATATTGATTATGCCTCCTGCCTTGTACACTGTCCTCGGCCAGGCAGAGAGCTGGTCTCTACACAGTTTAATCCTCCCTCCCTCCCACTCCTTCCTTCCCTCCCTCCCTCTCTCTCTTGAACCTGGGTCTGGATATTGATGCCTCCTGCCTTGTATACTGTCCTTGGCCAGGCAGAGAGCTGGTCCCTACACTGTTTAATCCTCCCTCCCTCCCACTCTCTCTCCCTCCTTCCCTCTCTTGAACCTGGGTCTGGATATTGATGCCTTCTGCCTTGTACACTGTCCTCGGCCAGGCAGAGAGCTGGTCCCTACACTGTTTAATCCTCCCTCCCTCCCACTCTTTCTCACTCCTTCCCTCCCTCCCTCTCTTGAACCTGGGTCTGGATATTGATGCCTTCTGCCTTGTACACTGTCCTCGGCCAGACAGAGAGATGGTCCCTACACTGTTTAATCCTCCCTCCCTCCCACTCTCTCTCCCTCCTTCCCTCCCATCCTCTCCCTCCCCCCCCCCTCTCTCTCTCTCTC